>CM067059.1:35061369-35251369 GCA_033980235.1 Diadema setosum | reverse complement strand
AATTCGTACCAAAGATACCAAAATAAATGAAGAAAAAAATTGATTAAAAATCAATGATATAGTTTGGCAAAAAACTGAATAGCTGTAGATATTGAGTATGAATTCCTCTACAAATTGCATTTTGGTTGAAATATGAAAGCTTTTCTGGTGGAATTTGAGGGGACTATATTTCATTGGGTACGTGTACGGAAAATGGGTGATTTTTTGAGTGATAAGAACTCGTAGTCTGGCTTTGCGGACCCCTGGACATAATTTGAACTGAATTATCCACCCTGAGAATTTGATGGATGAAAGGGTATATCTAACTTATCCAGGTTAGTGAAGCTGAAACACCTCATTTCTCCCAGCTGTTTTACAGAATTTTTTGAAATTTGATTTTTAACACACATCCCTATGGGGAAATATTTATGGGTGTGAGCCCTATAGAGAAGAAACATGTGGCATTATGGGATAGCGATATTAATCATTAACATACAAAGCCACTAGGCGTTCATCACTGTAATTATTTTGATTGTGAAAACTAGTAGAAGGAAAGATACAAAACGAAAATGAACAGTTTAGTAGAGGAGAAAAATACAATGATGCGTGGGTCGGGCGCCTTTCTACTAATGGGGATTCATTGATTTTGACTAATAGAAACCTCTTGTAGGCCTATAAATCATCTTGCCTTTATACGCAAAAGACACTCGCGTAACTCGGAGGCTTGAGTGAAGAAATTCAGACTGGTTTTCAAAGGCTCTCTCGCTCGTGCTAGCCTCTCACTGCAGCTGTCTCACGTGGTGACCCTATTCTCACTTCTCGTTCAAGAACCACAGTAAGAGGGAAAAGACTGTAAGTCCCTAGTGATGATGTAATGGTTTTTAAGTATTGATGGCAGTGAGGCCTGAAAGAGCAGTGCTAGGCCCTTCCATTTGTTTGAGAGATTACCAGTAGTTACTAGGGAAGGGCGTATTATCATTATGAATATCATCGTAATAATCATTCTCATTCTCGTATGTTCAAGAACAGAAGCACCAAAAAAATCCCAAATAACAACACTCGCTCACACAAGCACACAAACGCATATTATGACATTCAGGGCGAGCACGCAGCACTGTATTGGTATAAGCAGTAACTGGTATAATTGATAATGGTTTAGTTTATGGCCATTGATCACTATAATTTTAGAGATCAGTGGTTTAAGGCACTTTTCATTTTCTGAATATGTACTCCAGATCGCTATATTGGTGGTTTGCCTTCATCAAAGTAGTTGTAATTTAACAGTATGTGAAAAATAGGGTGCGAATATTGCATGCGTTTCGGTCAGACTCTCCCCATATACTAGTTATATCCTTTTCTACAATAAACATACCATCACTTCATGTATCAGGGATTGATTCATTTTCTACCAATAATTCGTCGCTAAGATAATTCATAAGACCGGCAATAATGATAACAATAAATAGATAAGATTCCAAATGAAATTTAGTCTGACTCCGTATCCCGCCCTATACAATCCTTATATAAAACACTATTCTTTACTTTAGAAAACCTCGCATAATGCGCAACTGAGATATTTACACATACCAAATACTTACAGTAGGCCTATATACTAAGATGTTTTCATGGACACATGCTTGACAAATTTAGTTCTTTCTTTTTTCACCATTTCTTCTCTCCACCATAATCTGTTTGATCTATTCAGTCCTGTGTATATGAAATGTGTCCGGCATATTGTGTAAATGCTACAAAAATTAAATGATGGAAGGCATATAACATAAGTTCGTTGGAGAGAATGGGAATTCGTAGTAGCAAATCGCTGAGACAATTACATCTTACACTAGCTCTCTTCCCCTATAGGGGAAAAAATGTTATATAAAGTTGCCTCTTCTTGCGCTTCACTCATTATCAACATTAGGGAGTTTTAGATTTACGACGCGAACGTTAGAGACGACGATAGCGTTGGCCGTTCTCCATCTATTCTTCTCTCTCTGTGCGTCGTATTGCAAAGTATAGTAGCTTTAGATTACGCGAGGACGCAACCTATATAAAAAATAATGGTGCCCGTCCATCAAGTAGCTCTCTGCGGCGTGAATGAGCGGACGTAAAAATAGCCCAGAACGCGTACGTAGTCATGGTATAGTGAAGACTCAACCAGTCAACCGTCACGAGCTATGAATTGATGATCGCTTTTGATAAGCCATTTTGCGCATGCTCATAACAGGGTTTTTTTTTTTCCTCTCTGAACGTCCCGGAAAATCTAGAGCTCGCCATTACTACACCACGTTACGCAATCAGAGACAGATAAAACGGAATTAGTATCAATTCAGTCTATTCCAGATTTTGATGACAAATAGTCATCATCTTGATTGTCATCAAACTGTCGTCCAGACTTTAGTCGTGGTCGTCGTCTTCGAAGGGTAGTCGGCATTGTAGTCGGGAGGTAGAAATAAATCTTTCTCCTCCGAAATTCCGTTCTTTTCTTGGAGGTGCAGCCGATGTCCGATGCTGTCAAGCTGAAAATGAGAAAAAAATGGGGCAGGAATGTTATCTCATGGCGATTAGATGATATCAGAACATAACATTGAAATTAGTTTGTTTTTTTTTTTTCCGAGAGGTTTCAAGCCATGTTTCTCTGCATTTTATTCTAATTGGTAGGTAACCAAATACAATTATTTCTCTCTTTTTTTTTTCCTGACTGATAACGATCATACGAGCCTTCCTTCAGAATCAATCATTTAGATAAGAGTCTCATACTATCACGATCTTTGTCACAATCAATCCTTGCACATCATGTCATCATAGTTTATGAGTTCATCTTTGACGTTAAAAGGACAGTACATGTAATTTCACAAAACTATCAGATATTTGAAGTCTTCATTTACTTTTTGTTCCAACTCAAGCAGGCAACTTTTGTTGTCGATGCGAAGGATGGGGACGCTCCATGGCGATTCGAATATCAATTCTGAGTATAGACCTACACTGAAATCCCAGCTATTGGACAGCATTGGTTATGTATTTGTCAAAGAGTAATGAAAATCTCCTGCGCTGTATATATGATAGGGGTGGGAAGTATCAAAGATTGTATACTTCATGGACTCACCTTTTCTTGGTAACGACTTTCAGCCCACGGTATGTCGTCATCTAACGCGTCATCGTCCTCACCGCAGTTGCACTTCTTTCGCCAACGTGGTGGTAGGAAACAGCAAAGCATGTCCCCGAAGTTTATCAAAAGTCGTTTATCCACGCTATTCGGGTCTTGGAACCCTGTACGTATGGATTATGGCATGTTAAGTGTGATGACATTATGATCAGTTATCCACCAATGTCGGTGCCAAAGGCACAATGTGAATATTCTGTATATACCCATAGGCAAGACGGAAAGAGAATAGCAGCAACATACCACGTATTTATGCAGAAGAAATCATTCGCTGAATTAAAAAAAAACGGAGAAAAAATATCACATCATTCCTAAGTTTGTAACTTCTTTTTTTTTCGGAGGGGATGGATATTATTCTGTCAAATTATGTATTTCTGTTCTGACGACTTGAAATTTGTGTACTAATGATAATAACAAGTAGTATTATTAAATGTATTTCTAATTGTATTCTGATTTATTTTTTCTTTTTGCCATCGGATGGAAAACAATGGAAGTTTGGGATTTCATTTTTTTCCTGTCATTTGTTTCATTATTCATAAGCAAACCTGACGTTTATCTTAAGTAGATTTGGAATGAATATCCGGTTTGCCATGTACCACTCTGTCAGTGCTTACCAAAGCTCAAACTCATTTAGTCCCCTGGAAAACATGACTATATGTACAATAATTTGTCGTCAGCATTTTAGGTTATTATTATTATTATCATCATCATCATCATCATTATCATCATCATGACAGTATTGTCTCCATATCAAGAGTTGCCATTGCTGTACTAGAGTGTCCTGCTATTATCATTATCTTAGCACTGCCAGGCACCTACTTGTAGACCTGGGTCCAAATAGATATGGTTGGTGAAATCATTTTGCCCCAGGACATGTATAGGCACTTTTTGGGATTCTAACTCGAGACCCCGAAGTCAAGAATCTTATCCACGACGCCACAGTGCTCTCATACTGTTGGTGGTACTCCTGAAAGGTTTTTAATTTCTGAAATTTGGTGCTGCCTGTCTCTGTAACAATTTTACCTCTAATCGGTTTATAGTGCTTCAGAAAGAAGAGAGAGAACAAAAATGCATAATTTGAGCAAATATTTGATCTTAAATTTTGTTTGCAGAGTTTTCTTAAGCTCTTCATTATGTATTGATTCTCAACTTTGCAACGCATGTTAAGTAGCTTTAGTTAGTTCATGTTTCGGCAGTCTCCCTCAAGTTGGCAAATCTTTGTAAAAGTCTCTCTGAATCTAAGCAGATTTCATGAATTTACCCTGCATTTCCTGTAATCTTTGTCAAATACAAGATACACAGTGAAATTCAGGACTGCCAATTTGATGATGACTAGAGGATATTTCCAGCAGCATATTTTGTCCATGGCTTGATGGGATAGTTTTCCTGACGCCTGGGGGGCATTTCATGAAGGAACTTGTCGGATAAAATATCCGACAAGTCAATTATATCCGACAAGGTTTGAGAAATCCTTTAGTCTGATTGGCTGATTTCTCTGAACTCGTTGGATATAAATGACTTGTCGGACATTTTATCCGACAAGTTCTTTCATGAAATGCCCCCCTGGACTGCCGAGGATTTCATCAATTTTAGGACCATTCTCGCTTCTAAAAAATCGCAACATGAAAACCGTAAGTCTTAATGAGTTACGTGTTTACAATTACAAACTTCGCGCTCTGACTTGCGATTTTTCGTGCGAATTTTCACGTGGAATTTGGTAAATGTGCTGCATTGGGCAACGTTCACACTAACTTCGCGAGTTTTCGGGCCCGGTGAGTTTGCCCTACAGTATGATGGTGATCAAGTATTCACCTGTTACGCCGCTGGCGAACACGGCAGCCACCATTGTTATGAGAAAACCGAGCGGGCCGTACATCAGGTATGACAAGGAGTAGAAGTTGTCCAGTGGTGATCTGAGGAACAACAAAGCATATTTCAAATTGCAACATTGAATGCTGGTGAAGGCTCAGTCTATGAATAGGCTAAAATGGGACAATATATATTGTTTACAGCAAGAATCTGATATTCTAATGTAATGCAATCAACCGTGTGTGAAAAAAAGACATATTACGATGATAAAAGGTCAAAATTGTTATAGAATTATAAAGGGCTACTGTCGGATATTGAAGAAAAGAGTGGACATGATAATAATGTTCTTAGCTTGAACGACATTGTAACAGTTTGTACTTATGTACCCTACATATCCACTAGCACAGCAATACGATGTTGAAGTTTATTTGTGTTGTCATTTTGCTGAGTCTTCTTGCCGTTACGCTTCTATGCCATACCCCTCATTTGACATCACATAGTGCAATATTGGAAGCAAAACACTGGGATTTTTTTTTAAATATAACTATAGATAGATAGATATATAGATAGATATATATATATAGATAGATATATAAATAAATGGTATTTCACTGAGATATTCATGTCTCGCAGTCATACGACACACGTCCATAAATTAAAAAAAAATCAAAGTAACAAACCTTGTGACGTGCTCTTCCGACTGATGCGATCCGAACTCTGTGTAGCCAATCTCTGTCTGTATGATCTGGGTCGTGTAGTAATCGACATACGTACTATTCTCCACACCGTCTGCTGGACAGCCGTCAGTGGAAAGCGGGAGGCGGCTGGATGGCGGGTTTTCCATCAGCAAGTTGCCCAGTTTGAGCCACAACATGATGCCGATACTCACGAATGTTCCAATCAACACGCCCTTTGAAACAACGGGATGATAATGACAGATCCAATTGTCAAAACATTCTGCTAATACTGCTTGAGAAGGTGAGAGTTCTGTGAACGGCAATGTGTCTGGACGCTTATAAGGCTGACAAAGATGACGATAATTGACGATTCAATACAATCGAAAGAAAATATTAAGGATGAAAATGAGATAAGGCGAAGAAAACAAAGTAAATGGTAGGAAGGTTGAGACAATAAAAACCGCACAATACCCTAAGCAGGATCAAAATCATGAAAATTAACGTCAATTCTACGATGACGTCATTTTTTTTTTTTTGCTCTTCATATAGATTTATGCTCATCAGTACAACTTCAATATGCTGTTTTCAAATGTCAAACTTCATATTCGTTTGGGTTATTGTGGAAATACTCTCATTTCACAGGTATTCTGTATGTATTTGACATTCTTCTTACAAATTTATATAAAACAACCAATAAAAGTGTCAGAAACCATATATCATCAATCATTTTTCCTCCTGGCAAAAGATGTAAATTGATAAAGTACCCTGCTTCACCTATCAATTCATCATTATGCAGTCATGTCCACATTTCTCGATGTCGTTGTTTTCAAATGCATCAAAACGAATCATATTGTAAAGTTGAGGTCGTGAGTGAAACAAAAGGAGGTGTCCACAAAAACTTATCTCAGAAACAGGTATGACCGAGAATAAAACTTACTTTTGAATTGACTCGGGGAAAACAAACGCCTAGGACGAATGTCGCCACAACAGACCCGTACGTTATGCCGAAGATAGACAGTCCCATCTGGTGAAGTCAATCAAAGTATGAGAACGAAATTCTCTACCAGTCACTGCGGCCCCTCGGCTAAGCCATGAGAGGGGCCCCATTTCATTAAAGCTGATACTATGATATAGCAACTTTTGCTGGGATGGCAAGTGTCATGGTGACGGCAGGAATCCTGCTTCTTGATTGTTTGTTGCCCCTACGGGGAGTTGCATGAAGTCAGGCTGCCATAAGTGTACTTAATGTTTTACTAATTCTTATCATGCTAGAATTTAATTTGTTAAAAAGGGGCCATATACACACATTTTGATGAAATCCAACGAGGAACTTACAATATTTGCATCACCATAATTGAAAATGTCACCGCATTTGTCCAGAGGATCATTGAGGCTTCATGGGACGTTGTGTTCAGTCCGACGAAACTCAAATAGAGACAAGAGAACCATTGTATCACATATGCATGTAATACAATCAATCAAAAAACAAAGACCGTCTACTGGCTTACCGAGAGGACATGATCTCCCATTAATTTTGCAAGGAATGCGACTGCAATTGCAAGGAGACCGTAGAACAGCGCTGTTGATGGGTGAAACACACACACACCGATAAAATTACATTATTTTCATGGATATTATAGCCGTAACATAATACGATTTGGAGATTATCGCATCGATTACGGAAAAGGGTATAAAGAAGAAAAGGGAAAAGAGTAAACTTAATACAGTATAATACATATACGATATATACATGTATGACATCACACATTTGCATATTCAACAGGCGAGTTTTCTTTGCAGCTCTTTCCGTGTTTTACGCAACTATGTGTGGATGAAGTACATTGCATAACAATATGATATAGAGTCTACTCTGATTATTATCCAGTATTGACTGGTCCAGGTTCAGGGAATCACCCTTTTGCTTCTATCGTTACACGTAGGGTCTACTTTTCTGTCAACCTTTCAGAGCATATTCATCGCTGGTGTTGATTATTCTACTTTATTGCACATATCATAGATTATTATGTTTTATTGCACACATATTGTTCTTGATGATCCACACAACATTATGTATTTCTTACAAATTGATTATGATTTATGTTATGCGTGCATTATAGTTTTTTTTTTAATCCTTTACACTAGTTGCATGGAAACAATGATAACTGAATTGAATTGATCAGCCCAGGAAATCTTTTTCGTTATTACTATCACTAGTGCCATAACAGAGAGTATACTGCTTCAAGGGGTACAGTATCACCAGGGAATAGGTCCTACACTTCACTGTATTCCGAGGGTTCGTTAATCCGAAACGAAATAATTATAGTTCGTTATTCGTGAGGTTCATTGATCAAAAAATGGAATACGGTTCATCATTCCGAAAGTTTGCTAATACGAAAAATGAACAAAATAAAACAGAAGTTTCACAGTTCCGAAAGTTCGTCAGTACATACGGTCTTCACATTGTCAGATGAACGAAAATCATTTCATTTTCGGATTAACGAAACTTCGTAATGACAAACTTCATATCAATTTTGAATTAATGAACCTTCGGGAAAAAAAAAACGAATCTTGTTTCATTTTAGGAATTATGAATCTTCAATCGGAACAATGCCACAGAATGTTCTGATTCACAAACTCTTTTTCATTTACAAACCTATATGTACGGAATTTGTGTGTTGCTAAATAATGAAGCTTCGGAATAACGAACCTTATTTCATTTTCGGATTATCGAACCTTCGGAACAACAAACATCACCAGTCACCGGATGTCCATTTCGCACCGGCTTTAGTGAGTGGGTATAAACTCTTGTCCACCTATTACGTTCTTGTCGAGCAAGATTCACATCGAGGTTCTCTCATTTACGTAGTGTTATTAGTAGTCCACTGAATAGTTACCAAGGAGCCCCATAGTTTCTATAGTCATTGTATAATGACGTGCTGGCAACATGTGTTTTCAAACTTTTATCACGTGTCAATATTAATGTTGGGCCGAAACGGAATACCTCAACGTGTTGACTTACACAAGAGCTTTGTTACCGCGGCGTACTTCTTCCCGCCTAAATCAGGCCATATCATTTTACACGCATCTTCACCCGTTACTGCTGCAAGTGCGTTCACTCCCGAAGATAAGGTGCTGTAGATTGAGAAATAATAAGTATACATGATATTTATTATCATTATACACAGGCTCAACAGGGCTTGTCATTAGCGATGGCGCGAGACCTTCAAAGATTGATATCTGGCCACCAAATTTCAGTTATCTTTTGGCTCATACGATCCAAATTGTAGGACATTAAAACGCTGTAAGATAAGTGTAGCAGCTATACCACCTGATAAAGGTTCTAGGGCAATTAGGCCTACCCCGTGGGCAATTACCCCGGACCCTTCCCCTGACCCTAACCCAAATCCTAATCCTGAACCTAGTCCTAACCCTAAACCAAACCCTAACCCTAATCTTTACTCTAACCTTATCACTAACCAGTATTTAGCCGGGGGGTAATTGCCCTCGAGGGTAATTGCCCTGATACACTGATAAACGCTAACAAACTAAAAAAGTGCAATCGTTGTTTTTTTTTTTAATGTATTTTATTCATATTGCGGTGAATAATTCTATATACTACGATAATGATGTACAATCATGAAAATGCCATTTATACATAGATGGGAATTTAATCTGGTGCATGAGCTATACCTTCGATGTGAATCCAGAAAGTTCTAGTTTTGACTGTTGCGTATAGAAAGCTATCTTCATAAACACCTTATATGAATGTAATGAATGAAAATGTGATGACGTAACAAACTAACAAACTACACACACCCTCACCTACTTACACACATCTTTACACACACACATACACACACACACGCACACATAAAACAACAAACTATCGATACCCACATCATCGTCACCTACTTGCACACAACGTTACTCACGCACACTCACGCACACACACAACACACACACATACACACACAACACACACACATACACACACACACACACACACACACACACACACACACAACACACACACAACAAACACACACTGCGCGCGGACACAAGATGGTTTGTTTGTAACGCGATACCATAAGCCACCACACCTGAGAGATGCACTGAGCACTGAAGCGAGAAATATCCCAGGGATACCCGGCATATCAGAGAAAACTTCCATCACCATGTATGGCATCAGCTGGGAGTAAAAACAAGAAGAGAAAAATGAATTATTAGCATACAAGGCGCAGTTGGCTATTATTTCATGTCCATTGGTCAGTACGCAACATCATGCGAACATTCTGTTTTTGAAGTGTACCATTGCACAATCTGTCAACGTTCATTTTATTGAACGCACATGCGCAATCACACCATCGCGTCAAGGTTCATTACTATGTCAAGCACAATTCGACTGTTTATCACGATGCCTGAAGTGTTTCATCAGACTTCAATTCTTGCTTGTTTACCTGACACAACCTTTGAACAAGAGTACATGGGTGTATGCAAGGGGGGGGGGGGGGGGGGGTCGGGAGGGTCGTACGACCCCCCCCCCCCCCAAATTTTCAAAAGGTCCACTTTTTGTAAAAGACATTTTTGTTTTTTGAGGGCTTTTTACTCTATATAGGCCTACAACAGGGAAAAAGGTGACCGGTGTTCCAGCAAATTGTCAAAAACCTCGTAAATTTCGTAACTTAGTTTTAATATGCCATAATTTACCTTATTTCTAAACCGCACTGCCATGCCGAAAAAGTCACTTTTGTATGCACCAAATGGCCCCATTTTAAGATATAAAATTCAGAAACTCCCTACCGCGGGAGGGGGGACACCCCCCCCCCCTCCCACACCCTCCCCCCGCTCGGTCGCTCCGCTCCCTCGCAAAGGTAAAGGTCCAAAAATTTTGATTACGACCCCCCAGAAAAAATCCTGGATACACCCCTGGAGTACTTGTACATGTTTTTACAGTTCTTCTTCAAACATAAGAAAACAAATATTTCAACAAGAAGACCTGCGATTTGTCTGTTACGTTTCTTTGCTGTCTATCTTTTACTTTGCTCCGAGCTATGGCTGCTAACTCAGGCAATAAACTCATCGTAAAAATCAAAACTCCTGCTGTTTTTCAGGACGCGCTCGTATTATCATTTCTAAAGCCCCTTTTACACTTTCACGGATTGCATCACGGATGACCACGGATCGTCGGTCCGGGATCATCCGTACTATTTCCGGCATTACCGTGTTGACTCCGTGAAGTCATCCGGCATTATCCTTGATTATCCGGCATGTTCGCTGAAAAAAAATTGAGCTTGCTTAATTTTTCTTCCCGGACATCACGGATGAAAATAAATACTAACTCTTCCTTGTTGGCACCATCTAATCCGTGTTGCATCCGTATTCCTTCCTTATAGGCACCGGCTACTCCGTGTTGCCTCCGTGAAGACATCGGGACGTCCGTATTAGCATTGGCTCCATCCGGGATGAGAAATTCGTGTATTTTGCCAAAACAAGCTCAGAAAGTCAAGGAAATTTGCTCACATCTTCCCCATCAGTACAGCCAATTGACTCGTCTTACTGTTAGTAGGTCCACATCGCAAGAGAAGGTTCAGTGACCCACACACACACTGCAAAAAGTCCGGTATTAAATAGTGTACACCGAGCTTGTGTTAAATTTTTGGTGCTCATTTATGGTGTTAAATTAGGGACCCAGTTGCACCCGTGCTCTTCCTTGATATCCGTGTTAGCTCCGTATCGTTTCCGCTGTGGTCCGCATTCATTCCTAGTCGGTCCGTGTAGGCACCGTACTTGTCCTTGTAGCTTCCGTACTTGTCCGTGTAGTCACCCAGTTGGGATCGTATTCACACCGGCACTGAGAGGAAAATCGATATTTTGCATGCCGGAACACCACGGATGACGATCCTTGGTCATCCGTGAAGCAATCCGTGAAAGTGTAATGCCCCAGTCACACAGTGCTTTACGATGGATTACGTCCGCCGCGGATAGATACGAATGAGTGGACGCAGGGGGACGCAGCGTGGACGCAGGCATCCGCAGGGACGTATGTAGACGTAACTGTCCGTAACTCATCCGTAAAGAAACGCAAAATGACGTCGCCGAACCTGCGAAATTTTGAAATGTTCAAAATTTCGCAGAGGGACGCCACGGACGCAAACTTACGCAAGTAATCGTAACCACACGTAACTATCCGTAACTGAACGTAACTACCCGTGGCTTGGACGCAGACCATCCGCAAAAAAATTTTCCTTCCGCCCGTTTGCGTTCGCTTACGTCCACCGTAAGTATCCGAAATTAACCGCAAGTTAACGTATCACAACAGTTTCCTCCGCTTACGGATATTTACGGACAGCTACGGATGTTGCAAACAATTACGTCCTTCGACGTTTTCCGTTTTCCACTCGCATGAGAACACAGAGACTCGTGGGAAGGCACACTACTCCTGTTGCCAAGCTGCAGCGCCTTTACCTGAAGGAATACTACAACACAGTCGGAGCGGTGGAGAGGCAGAACTGCATGGTCAAATTATGAAATTTCTCCCACATACTGGTCATTTTAAGTGGCACCCATATACCATGTATACTCATGACATCGGTTGACTCTTGGTGCTGAACTTTTTTTCTTGTACTCTTCGAATGTATATTTTTCGAAAAAAGCAATATCTTGGGTAGGGGATGGGGTGATAGCATTTTATTCACTTTTCTGGCCGGGGAAGGTGTGGGACAGGGGCAACTATATAAAATGAGAACGAATTTAGTATTTCTCTAATAGTCTTACACATGCACTTTACGCTCCATCGAATGTGTATTACATTTTTATTTTGGGTGATAATAATAATAATAATAATAATAATAATAATAATAATAATAATAATAATAATAATAAAGGACATTTATATTGCGCAGGTACTATAATAATATACTTTACTGCGCATTACAAAATGACATGCATACAAGAAATTAAAACAGAAAATACATTACTTCAAGAGATGACTTGATATTGTATTTGGGTGTGGGAGGGGTGTTTGAAAGTTTTGATGTCTTTTTTTCTCTAAATTTAATAAGCATTGCTTTATCATAAATATCTCCTTAACATAACCCAGTAAGTCATGAATATCGCTGAACAATGACAGCGTAACCACAGTTTGTCTATTCCATGACTGCAAGTAATATTTTCTTACTCTAATGTTTAACTTTTCGATCTATATTGTATTTTATTTGTGGTATAGTGATGTTATATGTGACCCTCCACCACAAAACACACAAAACGTCGCCACACATGAAATTTTAGTTGAGAGCATATTTTGAAAGAGCAGACTTTAAGCTTTAAAATGATGTATTACTCAAATCAAATGGACTCTCCTAACCTATCTAAATAGTGGAAAGAATGCACACACTCAGAAAAAGTGTAAACTGAGAAAAGAGGCTCTGAAGTACAGTGTCTATTCAAGCGCTTAATCTTTATCAAGCCGTGCTGGTTGCGGTGCGATGAATGGGACAAAAAACAGGATGGAAACCACCGGAGTAACAACAATGAGGGGATTATCAGATTAAACTGAAATTAATAATAGCAATAATAATAACGATAATAATAATGATAATAATAATGATAATAACAATACTAATGATGATAATAATGATAATAACAATACTAATGATGATAATAATGATAATAATAATATTAATAGTAGTAGTAGTAATAATAATAATAATAGTGATAAAGCCTTATTTACCCAGGGTCAAGATCGGCTCGGTTGACCCATTTCACCTATTTTCAATCCTCAAACAAAATCAGTGTGTGCGACTTTTTGTTCGTTTTGTGATGCACGGTCACAATACATTCTTTACATTTATGACGTTTATTCATATTTGAGTTGCACAAAAAATTCAAACTTCAAGTTCAAAATTTCATATATCTTTTATTATTGTAAAGCAAATTAAAGGATTACGATTTTTTTCACAACTTGTACGTAATTACAATTTCAGTTTTCCCCAGTATACAATGTAAGACAGTCCAAAATGATTATTGTAGTCCGGTTTGGGCAAATGCCTCCAAATCTTACCTTTCGCAATTACAAATACTACAAAATAGATCACTTCGTATTGTTATGAATGTTGATTATATGCATCCTTCTGATAATTTATATGATACATTGAAATTAGATCGGCTATGTATAAGATGGGCTAAACAACTAGCATGTACAATGTACCGTTCATTACATGAATTATACCCTCCCTATTTAAATCAAATGTTTTGTTTTCGACAGACTGCTTATAGCACAAGGTCCGGCCCATTCAAATTGAAACTCATTCAACCGAAGACCAACTATGGTAAACGGTCCCTATCTTATCGAGGGGCCAAACTTTGGAATGAGCTTAATTATCCCTCTTCAACAATTGTATCAATTGAAGCATTCAAACGTTACGTAAATCACAGCCCCGACATACCCATTTTTGCAGGATAATGAGTCAACGCAATTAGTAGATTATTTGAGACTGTACGAGAACGATTTTTCTCACCCATCCCCCTACCGCATTCCCCGATTTTTGATGTTGATTAAATCATATTGTTTCTAATTTCTTAGTATGTAGGGGGTTTTTTTCCCCATTAGTTAAATTGTATAGCTCATGCCATTCTGGCTTTTTATGTAATTTTAGTTGTATATGATTGATTGATTTGTTGTTTGTACTGATGGCATGTTTTGTATTTTGGTTGGACCTCTGTGAAAACCAGCTTTTAGCTGACCAGGGCAATCCATCCCATGAGTGGAGAATGAATAAATAAAATAAATAAATAAATAAAATAAAATGTAATAACCTTGCTGTCATAATACACTGACTTAGCAGGAATCGTAAGAGAAAACCAAATTGTCCATAATTATTAATAACAATCTGTAACTATCCGTAACTATCCGAAGATATTCGCAACTCTCCGCAAGTGTTCAGAACTATTATGTGCCAATTCGTAAGAATATCCGCAAGTGGACGCAAGTATACTCATCTGGTCGTATCTGTCCGTATCGCCCGCATTTTATGTCCGCATGTTTTGTACAAATTTCTGGTGACGGCAAAGGATCCGCGGGGGTCCGCGGAAAAAATGACTTTTTTGGACGTAACGCCGGACGCAGAGCATTATGTGACTGGGGCTTAAAAGGGGCTTTAAGGACGTATCGTGTCTGCATGCCGAAAACGCTGACTCACTGGCCCTGTATACCTGGTCTGGACTGTGCACCTTGCCGGCAGTGAAGGGGTCACAGTCTTTGTAGTACGCGTACATGACGACTCCAGACAGACACATCAGCGATACTACTGCCCACTGAGACACCACCGCCAAGAAGATAGCCCTGAGAAAAGATGCAGAGTCCTTAAAATGCACATTTTTAAGTACGACATATATGTAAGGAAATACATGGCGCCCCATGAACAAGGCCATGACGTCATGTTGGTTGCTGTCCTCCCGTTTGTCTAAATGAGTGCTTACAAGGCTATGGAACCCTTGTGCTATTTTGTAACGACATTATGGTAAACACTCGAAGGGTATACCGCCAGGCAATGACTTTGTTTACATGACAGATCCACATCTCAGTAACATGATATATCACAACTTTTTTTTTTTCATCTCAAAACTCCAACTCCTTCCAACTCCATAAAAGGACGGCATCTAAACTTTTGCAGGGTTGACGCCCTGTAACGATACATCACTCGATGTATCACAGTTAATCTAACAAGTCATCGAGGGGTTGATTGTTTTTTTCAAGTTCTGACGGGAGGCAAGAATTTTCATGCAAGACTAAGTGACTATATCAGCAACGTACATGATTGTATAAATTAATATACAAGACCTTATTACAATAATGAAATTTGATAATGCAGTCATTCTCATCTTATCTCGATACGAAATTTAATGTATGCTTGAAATCTGCAATGTATATCGTGCAGTGCCCTGCATATCTGACAAAAAGGGAACAAAAATACAAGTAGGTATATATAGGAAGAAAAATAAATGGCTATTCTATTCGATGGTCAGAAAGCATGTAGAAAACAGTGATTGTCAGTGGTTAATGAACAATCAAACTCTGCCTGTAATTTCCTTTAAGCCTGATCATTTTTTTTTCCTTTATACAAGATTAGTTAGGAATGATACCAAAGGTCTCATCAACGACTCAAACCCTCAAGGAATTTATGATCCTTTGGCTATATACAAGAAGCTGTAAATACAAACTTTTTCCAAGGGTTTGGATGTGGGGCTTTGATTACCAATTCTAGGGATGAGAGTTGATATTTGTTACTAGTGTTGACTTGATTACCATCTGGCTTTTCTTAGTGAACCAAGACTTAGACAGCGCTGCACGATGGCCTGGTTCATGCCGAACGTACAGACGGTTATCATGCCTGTACCAATGTTTACTGTCCAGAATGAATTCCGAATCGTCAGGTCAGCACGCATGCTGGTGGTAAATGAAACATATAGAAAAATGAAGGAACTGTTATCATATGAATTACGTGAAAAGACCCTTAGAATATAATACTGCTGCTAACAAATTTAAACAATAATTCATAACGCTTCATTACCATCCCTCGGTACACTTCACATCCTAGAATTCATGTGCCTCTTTTAAGTCACCTCGTAATACGTCGTGCACAACTCGATCGAGAGGCCGTGCATTCAAATCAAATCCGGCATTTGTAATTTTCGATGACTTTATGCCAACACGTATAGCATATAAATGTTATCATTTGCTATAAACAAACCATAAGAGTCTGCTCCCTATATACCATGGCGTATCAAAGCGACCACGTTGTTTCTGTCTATAGTTTCTAAATAGAGTAAATTAAAACATTATTATAGGGCAAAAACTATCAATTGACAAGGTGCATTCAAAACCTATGAGCATACTGTTTTTATTGAGGATGGCTAATAATGAAGATAAACTATTTTACTGTTTCTGACACATACCTACTGTATACCGGTAAGTCCATACCGTCTACAGTTAAACACATAACTATACAACCTGATATCCGTGAGTATCTGTATTGCTTAGAAATGTGGTGATGACATTCAAATTCATGCCTTGGTGAATGCTGATTTAAATGTGGACGAAAAGATTTCTATAAAATTCTTCTGTAATGGCGCTCACTCGAAAAAGACGATTCGTCCCCCTTCTGTGGCGATCTTCCACACCTCATCGAGGCCACCGACCTCGATGCAGCCGACAATGATGACGGCGATGACGCCAGCTGCCATTACAAAGGTCTGGAAGGCGTCTGTCCACAGGACGGCTTTCATACCACCCTGTGACGGAGGTCCAAACAGAAACATTTATTGGTCGCTTGCTTATTGTTTTGTTTCATTTTCGTATTTCATTCAGGTACAAAACACACATACATAAGCAATACAATTCCTTAAAGAACATGCAAATATACATTAAAAGAATATAATATATTATATCTACACAAACAATGAAGCAAATAAGTTTAAAGATAATTGAGGGGAAAAGGACAAGAAGCATGATCAGTAAATTTCCGAATGAGAATTGATCAATTGATTACAAGAATAAAAATTATGACAGTACGGAGGAAACCAAGAATAAAGCACAGGACGCTAATAATACACCCCTTGTAAGGAAAATGCATTTCTTTTCTTTTTGTAGGGAAATGCATTTGTTTTCTTTCTGAGAATGTTAGTTAATTCATATAAATGAGGAAACTAAGAACTCAAAGGAAAAAGGAAGGACAAGCAAAAGAAAACAGACATGATAACGAGGGAAAGTAAAATAAAAGGACGACATTATATACAACTACAAGTGATGACAATAATATTTCAAAAGACTTGTATAGACGGCGACGTATAATCGTTACCATATGACTCGGCTTTGTTTCATTATGTTGTTTCTTCTTCTGTATATTTCGACGTAAAACACAGCTCCCCGAGATGGAATGTATGCGAGTAATACATAGAATGCAAAATGAATCTATCTATGACAAATAAAGTACATTCAGCCTTCCAAGCAGTGCCTAATATGTTTATTTATTCTGAAGCTATGTATAGTGGAAACCGACCCCACTTCGGGCTGGTAAACCATAATTGTTATTGTTGCGTTTCCAACATAGGACTTCATATCCTACAAATAACATTCAAATGTAATGATAACTCTGAACCGCCTCACTGCTAAGAAACCTTGCAGTACAAAAATAGGCCACACACGCCATTTCTCCGAATTAAGGGTTCTTTTTCTAAAAGCACGACTATGAGAAATGGCTGCAGAAAGTGGCATGTCTCAACTCAACCTGGCACAAGCTTGCCGCGACCCCTCTTTAATGAACTGCACTTACAAAAAATAACAACAAATAAAAAAAAATGATAAAATAACAACAACAAAAAACCCGTTGCTAGACGACATTCTTTCCTTTGATTTGTTTCAGACCATGTGTTGACCAAATCATATAGTGAAAGAGGAACAATATAAACAAACTGAGAAATGACGCAATAATTAAATCATGAAAAATTAAGAAGACAAGCATTTACGTTGTAATACATGTATATCATTGCTCATTGATCAAGCTCCTGCGACCCCGGATTTTGTGCGCGTGTGTGCATTGTACATTCAAAGGCTGACGTGTGCATGCGTCTAACTATGACTATATCCCTGTCTCCACCACTTAATGGCAGGCCTTATGCACACAGAAGTTGATCACAAGGAGAATAAGTCAATAGCCTGTAACTTAACTGCACTATAGACGCTGTAAATCCAAATTCTTATCTTTATAATCTTTCGCCTCTTGAGTGGTAGTTATCTTATCGTATGTATTTACTACAATTCACTTAAGTTGAGAGTAAATATGACCCCATCATCAGAACCTTGGACTTCTGATTTGGGCCATCGCAAAAAGGTTAAACAAAGTGCTCTGAAACATGACAGGTTTGTTTTTTATGCTAACCATATCGTTTTGTTGTTGCTGTTTTTTGTAAAATCGCGAATAAATTCGTAATAAAAAAGACATGTAGAAAAAAAATCGTATATTACTGTTATTATGGACAATGAGCTTGCTATAGAAGTTATATCCTTCCTGAACCTTGGAGTGGTTCAGGAGTTACCTTTCTAACCGTAAGCAATTTGTTTATGTTAATGGACATACATCTGTCATGCAAAATGTTAATTGTGGAGTTCCTCGAGGAAGTTTGCTTGGACCTCTTTTATTTATCCTTTACATTAACGACATGCCAAATTCATCAAGTATTCTTTCCTTTCTATATTATTTGCTGATGATTCTAATGTGTGTGTTTTTTTTTGTCACATTCTGATACTAATATGTTAATTGATGTTTTAAATGTTGAATTGGATAAATTACTTCAATGGATAAGAGCAAATAAATTGTCCATAAATATTGAAAAAACTAAATGTATGATTTTTAGTAACTCTTTGGAAAATGTACCTAGGAATGTATATCTGAATGACACAGTTATCGAAGAAGTTTCTTCAATTGAATTCTTAGGTTTTATTATTGACCGTAAACTCACTTGGAATTTACATATTGATTCCATAAGTCGTATTATTTCAAGAAATATAGGTGTTATAAATAAAGTTAAATTTTGTTTACCCAAAAATGTTCTTTTAATGTTATATTCATCTCTGATTTTACCTTATTTGAATTAAGGTATACTCGCCTGGGGAAACACACATTCTTCTCATTTGGAAAGACTACTTTTGTTACAGAAAAAAGCTTTTCGTATTATTTGCAATGAATCGTGGAGAAGTCATACTGATATGTTATTTCATGAAAACAAAATCTTAAAAGTTAAGGATTTGTAATTTTTACACCTAGGACAATTCATGTACAAACTTACCAATAATTCTCTCCCATTTGTGTTTGAGTCCATGTTCACCAAAAATAGATCTGTTCATTTTTATCGTACCCGGCAATCCAACTCATTTCATTTGCCATTAACTAGGACTATGTTTGCTAAATCTATATTTTCTTTTACTGGCCCCAAATTTTGGAACACTCTCGATAATAGTATGAAACAAGTTCTAAGTTTAAACACATTCACATTTAAACTGAAGAAGATGTTCATAGATTCTCATATAGTTGAATGAGTTATATTTTAATTAGCCTTAATTTTGAGCTCTCTTTTATATTCGTTATACTCATTCTTTTCTTTTATCTATTCCTTTCCTACGTGATGTACATATACCTCGGTGATCCACCGCATCATGTGCCTCGCGTGTGCTGGTATAGACCTTTCATCTCTTCTCCTTTCTCGCCTTTCCCTGTCCTCTTGTCTCTCTCTGTTTCTTCTTTCAAAATAATTTCCTCTTTTCCTCTTTTTCCTTTACTGTGTTTTGTTTTTCTCTCTCTATCTTTCTCTTTACAAGAGAGGTTGCTTGTGTTTGTTTGTCCGTCTGTTTGTTTGTTTGTATGTATAGGTCTGTGTGTTGTACACCTTTTATATTATGTCTAGCTAATTGCTTTTTGATGTTATTTAGTCTTTTTGTCCACGAGGAGACTGCAAAATACAAGCTTAGCTTTTTAGCATGTCTCCTCCATTTCCTGCAACTTTAGTTTCAATTCAATTTTCATTGTTTACTTTGCTTTTGTGATGCGTAGTATTGTCAACTTCACGTATTTTTCTTTGTTACTACATTGCATTGATGTTGTGTTATTTTGTGTATGAAAATGTTGTTGGAAATGAAATAAATGACATGAAATATCAAATTTTGAGAAAACTACTATCTGCACTTACGATGGTTGTATAAAAAATGCACACAGCTCCTGTTGATAGGATACTTGCTGAAAGGCTCATGCCTGTAGCTGCAAATAATGCATTGCCGTGAGAGAATAAAACACGTAGAATATGTGCGATTATGTCCAGGGAAAACGATAAAGTCCATACATGAATCATTTGTACCCTTTGCGACTATATTTGTTTGTTTTGTTTTAACACTGTTTAAATTGGTCCATCTTCATGTATTCATAAATAATATGATCATACATTTGTTTCAATTAATTTTGTTGTGGAAATAAACTATGTGAAATTAAAACGAAATGGGATAACTTACATTTACTTTATTCCACGTACTTGTCAAAGAGACATTTGGATAAGTGATTGCATATAGATCTGATAAACAACTGAACGCGTGTATGTAATGTGCTTTGTAGAACACTATCGAAATGTAATGAAAAAAAAACAACAAATATACTTGAAAGAAACACACACGATAAGCAAAAGCAGACACTTCCATTCACTCTTGTGTCATTGTAAAGGCAAGATTGTCACAGCTTGTTCCATTTTCTTCATCAAAGATTTATAAGATTTATATATAGATTTAATGAGCTGATGTCGACAAAGTGATCAAAATGCATTGATTTCAGACATTGACATAATATACACAACCAATATGTTTCTCCTTTCAGTTTTCTTGAATCTACCGAGAGTTTTAAAGATTTATTGTTACCTGCATTAAGAGCTAGTGCTGGCGTGTAGATCACTATTCCCATGTAAAAATTCTGAAGTGGAAATCGAGCAAAACAAATTAATGATACCATATTTCGGGATTATTACTTGTAGTTATCAAAAGCAAAAAAATCATGAGTATCATTAGACAAGTTCACTTTGATATACTTAGAAATCATATCGTCACTGGCTTTTTTTATGTTTTAGATAGCATTATACGGATCTTCAGTCATGTAATGAGGTGAACATTTTGACACCAGTGATTAATGCAGCCCTCCGCGAATCCAATATTATGGGTCGATTGTGTGGCTTAATCAGTGAATGTGCATGGACTCGACAGGAGTTTCGGACGGGTAACGAAATGAAGATTGATCTTATAAACAAATACCAAGTATATTTCATGCCATCCATCCGGCGTGATCGAGTGCAGTACAACAACGGATTGACTTTGATGTTACCACGTCTTGGAAATTATACATGGCCACTGGTCAATAGAACTGAATTATAATAAAACGACAGAAAAAATATACTATTTTTATCTTTTTTATATTCTTACAGTCAATGTTCATATCACTATCATTATCACCATTTAACAATATACATTATATTGTGGCTTAGTTGAACGTCAATTGAATTACACATTACATTTGAAACTATGAAGGTAATTTGTCTCAAAAACTCACCATTTGGAAGAAAAATACAAACATATTAAATAAGCGGACAGTCCTGTTGAAGCGGAGTTCCAAATACTGAAAATGAATCAGTTGAAAAAAAACAACAACAACTCAGCTTTGAACAGAAAATTGTACGCATAGAATAGATAATGATTTGGTCCTACGCCTTCAGTATACTCGAAGAAACACTAAACTGCGCAAACTGAGACACGAGTATGATTAAGTTTCAGCAGTTTTTGTCTCGTATACTTTGTAAATCGTATCCGTCGTATCCTAACTTTGTGACGTTGCTAGATGAAAAACAAAAACAAAAAAGGTTTATGAACCAACACACTAAACAATGTAACAGTTTCATTATGTTGCATTCGTAAACCTTCAAATGACCTGCATGTGCTGACAGACTGATTTATACCTATAAAATACACGTGTATGGCTGTATTCATACACTCACACAAACGCACACAACACACAAACACACATGATATGCAAACGCTCACAAAGTTCCTTTATATGAGCCGATATTGACGCCGGAAACGATGGTATCATGATAATATTACTACCGATGTCTTGCCAATGGAAGACAATTTTCTCGGCAACTATAGCTTAGACCATATCAAAAGTATCTTATCAAAGTTATCAATTACAATAACAGTGGACCTCGAAGATCTTGTAAGTGGTTAGATCAATTATCTGGCATGTACTCGTATTATTTTGTGGGAAGTCGTTGACTTTCAATTTTCCTTGTTCTTGCGGATTCTGTCTTTTATACGAAACATTTAATTTGTCTGTATATACTATGTTTATAGAACACAACCATTGTAGGCATTTGCCTTAATGTAGGGCTTACATCAGACAGTTTCATTTTGAAATCAATGGGCCAATGATTGTGATACATAAAAGCAATACAATATATCATGTAATGTAAATAATGCATGAAATACCTGTTGTTGGCTTGAACGTCTGTTAGTGGTTATTTCGCATGAAACGTAGTATGATGTATGCATATAAACAATAGAGCCTATCAGAAATCTACATGCATACAATAATTGATACATGCTTATGTCAAAGTATATAAATTATGGATACATGACTATGAGAGAAAATTTTGAGAAAGTAAACACACGCATCCTAATATCTTTTATTTTTCAGTTATGGGAATGTTACGTTGGGTATACATCTTGAAATATAAAATAGTCATTTAAATGATAATCTATATTTTACAATACTTCGCAAGGGGTCTCAAAAGATGATAGCTAAATTTAGACTTGAGCCGTCCTTATATTCGTATTCTTAATCATTTTACATGTACTTTCCGATGTTTGCTCATATGTGCAGAAATATGCAAGAGAGACCGTCTTTACCTCAAATATACTGGTGACTCGAAGTTTCATGAACATGGGCACAAACATTTGGGTGGCGATGAATGCACCCAGGGCGTAGCCCACAATGTTCCACCAGAACATGGTGTTAAAGACGTACATCTCGGCTGGCGTCCCGAGAACCGAGATGGCGGACACAAAGCTCACCATCATTGAGAGCGCTACGGGCACCACGTGCATGTTTCGGTTGCCCAACAGGTACTCGTCGGCCGTCCGTTGTCGGTCCCCGGAGAAGGCCGAGTAGACGCCGATACCAGCCGAGACGACCAGCATGGCTCCGAAGAGCACGTAATCCCACACACTCAACTTCAAGGTATCATCCATTGTCACGTCGTTTACTGTTTCACTTTTTCGTCTTCTCCAATAGTGTCCTTTTGCAGTGAGGGGGTCTGCGATAACTAATACACCAGTTAATAAGCAGAGTCGAACACAGCAGATCTAGAGAAGTCCGTCTATCGCCTCATATCTCTAGAACCTCTAGAGGGTGAAGTAGAAAACCACCGTTTACCTGAGCACATATCGATCACTATACATATATACTTCGACTATCAACGTTTGATTGACCTGGATAACTTGCCTTTACTTATTCTGACTAATGTCATTTGTTCTAGGTTGCACGGAGGGTTCATGAGAATGAATTGGTTCTTGACGGAAATAATGACGTCGGCAACACGAGAAGGGAAGTCACCTCTGTCCAGCAAAGCCGCAGCACTCTCAAATCGGGACGGGTCGTCTGCACTTTTCCAAGAATAATATGCCTGACATGGAAGGTCACATAGTGACTTCCGGTTCCGTTCGAAAGTTACAAACTTGTAAATGTTATGGTTATATCCTTGTCCTATATTCCATAACTGCATGAAATTCGAGGAGGCCATAACAGTCGGTGATGTCATATAATAGGAATGAAACGATGTGAAGAAAATATATTAAGGGAATCCCCCATATTGTATGATTGTGTATTTCCTTCTTTCTTTTTTTACCACAGCAATATGAAAGAGAATTTGACTTACCGGCTTCAGAAGGCCGGGAAATTATTCTCAAAATAGCGACAGTGTGATAGCAATCTGAGAGAATGTGCACTTTCCATTTACCAAAATTTGGAGGGTTTTTTTTTTTTGGCAATGAATTTGTGTTTTCTTTTACACATTGTTGCACCATTTTGACACAAAGTAATTATTGCTGTAACATTAGCATCAACTACCAACGTAGGGTGGCGCATGAAATTACACAAAAGATTCAGAAAGTCTAAAGTTTGGAAAGCCTTGTCCAATAAGATTGTTTAAACTGCACTGATGCGTTCTGCTGTGAATATTTTAGTTTCCATTCACCGAGTTCACACTTACTTTATATGTTTTCTTTTAGATGTCCCTTTAATCTGGCCGTATGACAGTGTCGGGCCAAAAGCACAAGGACGCCAACGAAGGACGATGTACAGTGTAATGAGGAAATTATTTTACCACTCCCGAGTTCACGGTCTGGACCTCTATTTCATCTTTGTTTTCCACTCGATTAATTAAAGGTCGCGACCTCCTTTTTACCTCGCCGGCTTCTCAATTTCGATATCAGTTTAGGCGATTAGCTTCAGAATAGCAATTCTGAAATGTAGACGAAAATACCGCTACGAAATTAACGAGAAATTTCTACAATATGCACATGCAGTACTTGTAGAAACCTGTTGATAAGTAATCTTGTGTATAATCCTATATAAACAAGCTGCCTGACCGGATTACTGCCGACGGTTCAAGACCGAAAGAAATCGTGGAAAACGCGGTCCCGTGGATTCCTGCGATAAGACAATAGTTTCAATAGTAATGTTTGACCAGTTCGCGTTGCCAAACACTGCTTTATTTGTCATCGGTGTTCTTGTTTTGTCACGTGATTTGCAAGTCAGAGTTTAATGAGCATTGACCAGACTTTATGATGGTCTATCAGCTTTGAATTTGATTCCCTCCCTCTCGCGGCCCTCCACCACCCCCCCCCCCCCCCCCCCGTTCTATACATCTCTCACATCCAATGCTTCTCATTCACTCGATCTATATTGCTTTCTCTCCTTCCTTCTATCTTACCCTAGCTCTTTTCTCTCATTCTATGTATCATCTTCCAGCTAATCATTCATCTCCCTCTAGAACTAATATTGTCTGTCGGTGTTTCCTTCAGTTTAGTCATTTAGAAGTATAGTTTTACTCATGTTGATCTGCTTGTAAAATGTGCAACAATTAAAGAAGAAACCCAATCCAACATTTTCTCATTCCGTAAGACAGAGAAAAAAAATCCCTGCAGAGCAGTGTAAAAATAATCTAAATCGGATAAGAAATAATGAAGTTATGACATTTTGAAATGTCAAAAATTTTCGGAAGACATTTCGTGACCAGTCGCAATGAATATTCAAATCAGTAAGTTGACGATGTTATTCCCTAACAATTTCTTATTCACTTCGTTTTACACAAATGACAAAAATCTCATATTTCAGTTGTACAAATATAAAACGTGCCTTAAGACCACCTAAAATAAAAAGGAACAAATGTGAACTCTGATATATTTTGGTATAGGAATGTGCTTTTACCTGTACTAGCTATAAAAATACAATTTTCCCTAATTTCGTATATAACATAAATTATGTACATGAAAATTTGTGAGGGCATGACATCATTAACTCGCTCATGAATATTCATTAGAATCATAGGGAGCTGTTGTATTTTTAGAATTGAAATTTAACGACTCAGTGCGCCCTTTGGTGGCATATTAGGGAAATTTTCAATTAAAAAGGTATATAAGACGATACTTGGGTTATAGGTATTGAAGCTGCGAGTAAATGCGCTATGATACAATAAAATACGATAATACGATATAAGAGGGAGATAGCCACTCCCACACGAGGAAGCTATTACATTTTTATACTGGCAAGTCAACGATCTGGTACACGCTTTTGATGGCATATTTTACAAATTTTCAATAAAAAGGATGGTTATTCACACTGTATTTATGTTGCAAGCAAAAACCGCCAAACCAACTTGGCATGATTTTCCCATTTTTTTTTTTAATAATCAAAATTGGGGATTTTTTTTTTTTGAATGTTTAGAATTGAAATTCAACGATCTGGTGCACACTTAGGTGGAATATTCGGAAAATTTCAATCAAAAAAGTGAGATCAATAAACATGTAGGGAAAATATGAATATATTATTAGTCGTATCTATTATCTGTCACCTCTTGTAAGCATGTGAGTCTTCACTATGTACTCAGTCTATGGAGGTGGATAGCGTTCATTTTCACTGACAACGTGCATTGTAAAAGGATGGGTATGGAGTGACGACAGATGTCACAATGTCATAACCCGTTGTGTAGAGTGGCGTATCTAGGGGGGGGGGGGGGGGGCAAGGGGGGCACGTGCCCCGGGCGCCACTCCTCGGGGGCGCAAAAAAACGAAAAAAAAAAACGAGAAGAAAAAAAAAACGAAGAAGAAGAAGAAGGAAAAAAAGAAAAAAAAAAGAAGAGAAAAGAACAAGAGCAAGAACAAGAACAAGAAAAAAAAAAACTCGCCCGGAAAAGGGGGGGGGGGGCAGAAAACCAAATCAAACAAGATAAAAACAAAACATGATGATGACGCGGGCAAAATGACAAAGTTTATTATCTGTGTTCACACAAGAATTCCATGTTCTGTAAGTAAGCTGAACTACAAAAATTTTCGGCTCGCTCGCTGCACTCGCTCGCCAAAACTTATATATAAAAAAAAGGTAAGAACAAAACGTGATGATGACGCGGGGAAAATGACAATGTCTATTGTGTTCACACATGTCATTTTATATTTAGCAGGCAAAATGTTTCACAGAGCAGCGGCTGCAATTTCTTTCGTTCTGAAGCGATCGCCAATTGGATCAAAAGAAGGCGCCAACGGTTTCGAACAAACGGGGGGGGGGGGCGCAAAAAAAACCCCAAGATAAGAACAAAACGTAATGATAACGCGGAAATATACAAATTTCGGCTCACTCGCTCGTACTAATTTAGAGTATTTTTTTCAAGTCCTCAGTTTGTTGGTATAAATCGTTATCTATATTATAATGTCGGCACCATATCTTGATTAGAATTGTAAGATTTAATAAGCAAAAAATGACAAGAATTCCACGTTTTGTAAGCTGAAATACAATTTTTTTTTTTGGCTCGCTCGCTGCGCTCGCTCGCCACAATTTATCAAAAAAAAAAAAAAAGAGAGATAAGAACAAAACGGGATGATAACGCGGAAATATACAAATTTCAGCTCAGTCCTCAGTTTGTTGGTATAAATCGTTATCGTCGTCACTATATCTTTATTAGAATTGTAAGATTTAATAAGCAAAAAATGACAAGAATTCCATGTTTTGTAAGCTGAAATACAAAATTTTTCGGCTCGCTCGCCACAATTTATCCAAAAAAAAAAAAGAGATAAGAACAAAACGGGATGATAACGCGGAAATATACAAATTTCAGCTCAGTCCTCAGTTTGTTGGTATAAATCGTTATCGTCGTCACTATATCTTTATTAGAATTGTAAGATTTGATAAGCAAAAAATGACAAGAATTCCATGTTTTGTTAGCTGAAATACAAAATTTTTCGGCTCGCTCGCTGCGCTCGCTCGCCAAAAAAGAAAAAAAAAAGAAAAAAGAGAGAGATAAGAACAAAACGTGATGATTACGCGGAAATATACAAATTTCGGCTTACTTGCGCGTACTAATTTAGAGTATTTTTTCTAAGTCCTCAGTTTTTTGGTATAAATCGTTATCTATAAGGCCGTCACTATATCTTTATTAGAATTGAAAGATTTGATAAGGAAAAAATGACAAGAATTCCATGTTTTGTAAGCTAAAATACAAAAATTTTCGGCTCGCTCGCTGCGCTCGCTCGCCAAAATTTATCAACACTCATTATATTTAAATCAATCTCAAAAGACCCCTTTTAAGTGCTTTAAAAAGCATATCATGTGGACTTTGTTTAAAGTCCCTACCGGGATGGGGTTGGGGTTGAACACTTTTTCAGAAATTAGGGGCGCAATTTTCGCGCTTGCCCCGGGCGCCATTTTCCCTAGATACGCCACTGGTTGTGTATTCACAAACACACACACACACACACACACACACACACACACACACACAACGTCATGACCCGTTGTGTATTCCCACATCAGGCGAGAAACATGAGCAAACAGAGAAAAAAAAATATGTAATTGTTTTGCAATTTTCTCATTTACTCATCAAAATTATTTGAAAATCAAACATCCATTCTACTCTTAAAAAAAAAAAAAAAAATGAAAATTAGCAATTTCTCTCAGCTGCATACGGCCATGGTCGAGTTTGGCTCGCCTAGTACCTCCTTGGTCATACTGGCCCCGAAGATAATCTCGCTCAGGTTACAGTTCGTTATTCCGAAGGTTCATTAATCCGAAAACGAAATAAGAATCGTTATTCCGAACGTTAGATTCTACCTAGTACGAACCTAGCATTCATTTTTGAATTAACGAACCTGTGGAATAACAAACCTTATTTCAGTCTCCGATTCACAAACCTTCGGAGCAAAGCCACAAATGTTAATGATAATGAACTGGCGAACATCTAAGCATTTGGAATCTGTGTTTCGAAATAACGAAATACAACATTGGAATAACAGCCGTTCATTCTGAGTCATACTCTCAACTAAATGTCTATGAAGTAGGAGTGGGGTTCAACTTGTCAATGTTATTTGTATGGATTTTTATGAACATTTAAAAATCTGGAGGAAAAAAATACACAGGAATTCTCCTGCTGCGATTTTGGAGATTTGAGAAGATATTTCAATCTTATTTTTCTTTGTTGTTGTTGTTGTTGTTGTTGTTGTTAAGAGCTTACCTAATTGTACATGTAGGCCTACCTATATACCAATTACAAAACCATGATTTTGATACGACTTTCTCAATGTTGACGCGTACCCACATGCAACTAACATTTTATATTGTACTACAACCATAGAAGACTGGCTTGGTTATCACCCAAATCACCGAAATGATGTCGGCAGACGGGATAGAACAAAATAAATGACTGACACTCGTACATGACTGGCGACATCGTCGATTTTTTTTTTTTAATTTCAAGATCTTTATTAGATGTTAGGTATTCTAGCAATCTTAATCGTTGTGAGTGAAAATGTAAAGCTTATTGTTACTAAACTTTAATTACAATTACATTGCACTATAATTGAGCCTATAAATAGTTTGTAATTCTGTTAACGACTCGGAACCACTGACCTCTTTACTATAAATAGAGGCCAGTACTCAGAAGGCACTTTTTAAGCTGTCTCCACTCTCATTCACTAACACATTCACACGAAGCGGCTGGTGCACCAAACCTGCTTGCATTGATCCTGGAAGAAATACCAATGCAGTATGATATCCCTAAGAACCATTGCATACTGTAATATAACCAACCAAGGAGGTATCGAAATCGAACTTCCTCTTCTTTATCAGATTCGTCGTTTATTAGGTACATGTATTCCAGGTTTGCTTTCCGTTCTTTTTAGTGAGTCATTTATGTCAAGGCTATTCCTGAATAAATGAATCATTATGTATCATGTGCATTTTTGCGCATTCTCACAGTTATGTAACTATGTTGCTCGGGTGACAAGGAATCTTGTAAGCGCAATACAGGTGGCTATTTCGCTATGCTGTCGTGTATTTCATTTGTTTCTCTTGCTCTTTTTGCTCTCTTTTCTTTTATGTCCCTTTCCTTCCTTTCATAGTTTTCATTACTAGGAACAGGGAGGTGTTACAGAGATGGAGTGACAACTCTTCGTAATTCATGCAAACACATGTTTGGGTACAAGGCGTTACAATGGGATGTCTAGCATTCCACTACGCTTTGAAGTCATGCTCGGCACCGCTCTAGTTGCAAGACGAAGTTCGGAGACGAAGAACGCATTTCACCTTTCGTTGAATAACAAGCTTTATTTCACCGCAAAATTTTAAATGAAATACTCGAATTGATTTAAAATAGTTTAGGAAAGAATTCAATATTATACACAGGTATTTCTAGTTTCTTCGTGGAATTCGTAAATCGAAATGAAATGAAAATTAGGCCCTCTTAAAAACCTAATATTTTTCTATAATGCGCACATTTCCGCATGTTAATTTTCTATCTTTTTAATAAGGGATATTTTGATCTTTCAAATAAAGTACTCCGCTAAAGCGTGTTCCAGCGTGTTTTTAAACTATTTGCTGTTAAAATTGTGAGTTTTACATTGCATTTTTATTCGCTGCTCCAATTCAAGGTATACAAATTCATTGTTGCCATCACATTGAAAGAGAGAGTGAATTGCAGTAGGAGCAAGTATTTCTAGATGTGAGAGCGCCAGTCCCGATTATTGATGCTCTCTTTTGTCAAAGCACATGATTAACACCTGTAGTTGAACGCATAATTTCTCGGCGGTGCCGCGCATGACTTCAAAGGAGAGCAGTAGTTGCCTCTCCTTCTCTAGCACCTCCCTGCTAGGAACGTTGTTTGTTGAAGAAGACCAACATTTGCATCTATACAGGGACCTATACATTACAAGCTTTGCTTTATAGTAGGTCCCCCACATTTCATGTTTTAAAAATTGTCTTCTCTTGTATTCTTTGTAATTACGACGCTATGTCCAGTCTTATGTTCAATCGATTGTATCATGTTAATTGTGTTTGAGATGTGGAACAACAAAATAAAATAAAATAAAATAAAATAAACAAACTAAACATCGAACTGTGGCCCGGGTACAATTTGCACTATTTCAGTTTCCGTGATGCGACTGCTTGTCGCCACTGCTGATACTGTTGTTTCTGTTTGTTTAAAAAGTCTTCAAGAACAGTCTTCCACCTTATCCATTATAATGTGTGTAATAACTGCATGTCCATGTTTATATTCATCTGTTTTATTTGTCTGCTATATTTGTCTATCTATATAATTATCATCCTCTGCCGGACTCCTAACCATGTCATTGTTATGAAACCCAAACCCAAAGAGAAATGTGGATTGAGTAAAAGCAGCAACATCAGTAGAACAGCAACACATTAGTGAAAGTTTGAGGAAAATCAGACAATCAATGCAAAAGTTATGTACATGTATTTTTAAAGTTTTGGTGTTGGAAATGGTGGATGAGGAAAGTACTTAAGTTTATGAAATACATTGTATGTGCGGACGATTATAAACAAAATACATTGTATACAGAAAATTCAATTCAACATGCTTTCACTTTTCTAGCATAATGAAAGAGCACTCGACTACCCGCTTTCATGAAGCAGGGGGAACAATTACTACCTTTAACATATGTCAGTACACGTATCAAATTGATGGAATGTGTAAAGTTCATGAAAAATGAATTTTCGTGGACTGGAATTCCCATTATATTTTCTTTATATTGTTGTCCACAATGCTGTCATAACCTCTAGTAGTCTCCTCATCCAGCAGTTCCAACACCAAAACTTTAAAAAAATTCATAACTTTTGCATCGATTGTCCGATTTTCCTGAAACTTTCACTAATGTGTTCTACTAAAGTTGCTGCTTTTACTCAATGACAATCCACATTTCTCTTTGGGTTTGGGTTTCCTTTAAATTATTGACAAGATGAATACCAATCAATCTCTTATCCCATCCTCCATTTTCTCTCTTCTTTTCTCTTCTTCTCTCCTGTATAAAAAGCTGCACTACATGTACTACAAATGCGCATACATGCCCTACACTTCATTACATTTCACTGCACTCACTCATGGGCACTGATGTTGTTTTACTTTGATAGAACACAATGTACACAGTTTTTGAAACCTTGTCATAACAAGTAACAAGGGGAGGTTTCATTTGTGAGACATATAGCGCCACCTCTTGGCAACTACAGGACAATCAATAAAGCTAACAGTTGGAGTTGTTTTCTCCATTGTGAAGACATCATTAGCTCGATTAACCACCATAGTTGAGAATGACCAAGACCTTGAGATATTTTAAAGTAGCAGAACGATGTACCCTGCCATGAAACCACAAGAGTACATTGTATCATTCTTTTGAAGGTGCTCTTGTACTTGAATGGAATAGTAACACAACTGAATGAAATAGTAACACAACTGAATGAAATCTGCAACAAGGAATAGCCAGATTCTTGTGTATTTACTCTGCAAGTAAGAGCTAGATAACCCGATGGTCAAAGATAACTTAGCAGTATAGGATTTATCATCCAATGGAGAGAATTAAAGTGTCCTATAATATGTGTACAGGGGCCATGCTGGAATCAGGAGGAGGGGGAATGAGGGATGCAGCCCCCCCTCCCCTCCCCCCGTTTTGGAGTCTTTTTAAAAAATAAATAAAACTAGATATATCGCTACGGCGACTGATATGCCTCCACCATAATGCATGGTTCTCCTAATAGGTCTATAGTACAATGTCTTGACAATGTGTGATGACAGTTTCACACAATTGGCAAAATATTAAAATGACAGGTTTGCCACAAATGTGCTGAATGTTCACTTTCCTAGAACTAGGTTCAATTGGATGAATGATTAAAATGTCAGAGTGCAGGTATTTGGGGAACTGATGATTTTTACTTGACTTTTGACCCTTTTATAAGTTTATGCATTGAGTAATTTTCAAGGTACTGCTTGTATTGAGAAAAAGTATAATTTCAGTATCAAATGGGAAAATAGCATTATCTAAACCTGGCCTTTGACCTTTGACCTCACAGTTCCAAAGAGAATCACTGTTAGGTTGAACATGCATAAATATGTAAGTTTCATGATGATACCTTGAGTTACTTTTGAGATATGGAGGAAAAAGTCCAATTCAGCACTTTCACTTGACCTTTGACCTTTTGGCAAGAAATTTCCTACAGAATATATATTGGGTAATACATGCATACATCAAGTTAAAACAAAAACAAAAACCTTCAGGCATATTGCACTTTAAGGAAAGTAGTGATATTTTGAGGAGTTGACCTTGACCTTTGACCTTCCCCCTGACCTTTGACCCATGACCCCAACTTCCCTAGATAATCACTGCCCATCGGTACAAGCATATATACTAAGTTCCATGAAGATACCTTGAATCATTTGTGAGATATGGAGAAAAACAAGAAATTTCAATTTTTTTTTCACAAAATAACCTGTGACCTTTGACCTTTGACCCTGTGACCCTAAAATCCGCACAAAGTATTATCCCCCAAGGATATACCCTCATACCAAGTTTGATGTAAAACCACCACACGGTTCTTGAGATATCGACAAAAACAAAACGGGACAGACGGACGGACGGACGGACGGACGGACGGACGACCCGAAAACATAATGCCTCCGGCCACTTCGTTGCGGAGGCATAAAAAATCAGAAAAAGAAATAATGACATCTATGACTATGACTATGGGGGGGGGGGCGTGGGAGTGGGAACATTGACCCTTGACCCCCACAACCCCCTACCCTACAAACATTCCTATACACTGTACACTGTACTAAGAACTGGTAGGTTCTAATAGGGGTAACAGTGAATGGTTGCAGACAATATGCCAAAATTTTCTCCTACTGAGGTAGTGGCATGGCATAAAGGTGATCTATACCATACAGATCTCATATAACAATCTTTTTCACAACAGTTTGTCAAATATTGAATCAATGTCACTACCCACAAGCTCAGTTTTTGTGGCATGCCTTCCTGTGGATGAGTGTCCTTTGTTGCTAGTCTTTGCAGTCCTGTGTGAAGGCATGTGAGGCTGCAACTGCCTAAGCTGATGATGATGTTGCTGCTGAGTTTGTTGGTGAAGATGTGGATGATACTGTTGATATTGCTGTGCTTGGAGCTGTTCATATTGCTGTTGACACTGCTGAAATTGCAGCTGTGGCTGCTGGTAATGTTGCTCATGCTGAGGAAGAGTTTGTTGCCGATAAGGGATTGGCAGAAGCTGCCCCACACTGTGGTCATGGTAATGAGAGTGTTCCTGCTTGATCCAGGGTTGCTGAGGAAACTGTTGGCCTAGAAGTGGGTAACGATGTCCTTGATGGGACTGGCGCTGGAGTTGTTGAGGACTTGGAGGACTTGGAAGACGCCGCTTCTCCCTTTCCTGCTGATGACCTCCTTGGTTGGCGATAGTCAAGGAATCAGCATTGAACTTATGAGAAGCCCTCCTCTTGAATTGCAATTTTGCAAGAAGCTTCTGCCTCATCTTGTCCAGTCGCTTGACCATTTTAGCCCGCCTCATTGACTTTTGAGGAGGCCGAGGAGTCGTGGGAGAGGATTGGGTTTGACAAGTCTGAGGAGGGACACTACCAAAGTCTGATGTGCCAGGTTGCAAGGAACTTCTACGCCTCATTAAATGACCTTTGTTTGGATTGGATCTCTCTGCACTTTTCTGCCTTTCGCTTTTCCTGGAACTCACAGAAGAGCCCAGCACATCAGAGTTAGTTTCAACGGCGCTGTTGGGAATGACAAGACAATAGGAACCACTGGAGACAGGTAATGCAGTATTCTTCTTTCTCCTCAGATTCCTCCTCTTTAGTTTCAACTGCTGGTCTTCAGGATTTTTCTGCTTCCTGGAATTTCTCTCGCCTTTGCGAACTGATGGACATCTTTTTACGTTCTCCCTGGACAAACTCTGCTGTTGTGGAGTTATTTCTTTCCTTCTTTTACTGAAGAACTCCCTATTCACATCAGAGTCTCTATCAGCAGTGCTGTTGGCAATGACAAGACTAGTGGAACCACTGGAATCAGATACTGCAACCTTGCTCTTTCCTCGCATCTTCCCTCTCATCTTTAGTTTCACCAGGTGGTGCTCACGCTTTCTCTTCTTCCTGGACATCCCCTTCTCATTTCTGACTGATAGACCTCTTTTTGCATTCTCCCAAGACAGACTTCGCTGCAGTGAGGTGCTGCTTCTCCTCCGTTTACTTAAGGACATCCGACACACACTGGGTAGTCTTGCACCTTTACCGCTGAGGCTTCTATCTCTAGTCTCTTCCTGTTGATTGCCAGTAGTAACTGGAATGTTGCCCGACTTCAGATTCTTCCTGACTCGACGTATGATGTCATTACTTGTTTGTGACCTCATTTTGGTGTCTGACCTGTGGGCTTGGTGTTTGATTTGGCTACCATATGGGGAACGGCTTGTTTTTGTCTTGATGTTGCCATGACACTGTTCCACGGACTCTGCTCTCTTTCGTTTCCTGTTGGGCTTTGCTCTTTTCATCTTTTGTGTACTACCAAGTCCACTTAATGTGGGTGAGTTTGTCCCCATTAACACTGCCTTCAAATCTTCTGCATTAAGTTTCTCTGTGAAATGAATAGAAATGACAAAAGAAAAATACACATTTAAATATACATGTATTCACAACCTAATTTTCTTTTGTCCATTTCAAAAGCATTGCAAGACTTGACAAAAGTCTAAATCATTGCTTTAAGTGATACTCTAGGAGTAATGGTATTTTTCGTTTAAAAAAACTATATCTGTAGGTGTAATATACAAGTTGAATACAGAAATCAAGCTCTAGAAATTGAAACATTAAGATGGCTAATACTTTAGAGCTTTATTTCAAATAATTGGCTGTATTTACACTTTAAGCACAGTGTGCCTAAAAATGTAAGTCCTGCATTTAACCACCCGCTGGTGTACAGAACTACCTGTGACAGCTGGCATTGTGATTTGTAATATCATCAAAGTTAGGTCACTTCCTTTTCAATTCTCTACTTGTTTTCAGTCAAAACAAAAGTCATGCAACAAAAACAGATGTAAACAGGTGAGTCTAAACCCCCAGGGGCCTAAACAACATCACAAGCCACGATATGACAGCAGCTCCCACAGAAACTTTTCATAATACCATATGTGTATTCTAGTATCACACAGGATTAAGTCCAGTTTTCTACAGTGAAAATTGATGGAACAAACTACCATATATTTTTGAATATGTAGATCACACAGACACAAAAACACAAATACATATCACTCTATATATTGTATATACAGCAAGTACATGCATTCATACTGGTATCTCATGGCATGAATAATCTCCAACAGAAAATACTAGCACCAATATGAATTTCTGATCATTTAGTAGTATTTTGGTCAAGCTGTCTAATCTTAGGGCATTTTCTGAAGATTCAAATCTATATACTGCACAAGCATATGATGCCTTTATTGACATGAGACCAAAACAGATGCATACCACTGCCAAATTTGTCTGATTTAATGACTTTTTCTTTTTCATGATTAAAATCTTGTATCTTTTTCACAGTGTACAGAATAGAGTATAACTAGATGTGTTATATAACATATTTGTTTGAAACACATGGAATAAGGACATCTCTTCATCATAATGGTATACTGTTGATTATTCTCGCATGAATTTTACCTCCCAAATCTGTCACTGGTTGATGTAGAAGAGAATGGACTAGCCCAGCCTGCACATCATCTTGGATTTGACTGCCATTAACGTCTTCAGCGCCATTAAAAAGTTCCAGCAGCACATCTCGCTTCATCTTCAGAGCCTTTGATTTCCTAGAAAGTTTGAGAAATAATCAGTCCAAGTTTTCAGTCAGACATGGACATATAATGAAATCATGATATCTAGTATTATCAGTTATATTTATCTGTTAATTAACTGATCATTCAAAGACAAATGGATTTTGGGTTAATTTCAGTTACGCTTTCTATATAGGATTATTTACACATAAAGGAAGATATACCACAGGACTAATATATGAGAACAGTTGTTGATGAAAATTTCTTGCAATGATGTGGATAGAAAGTAATTTTCTGTTCATAAGGTCATAATCAGTGTTATGTACGGCTGACTGAGACATGTCATAAACTAGAAATATCACTGAAGGTGATTAATACCCCCGCCCCTAACGACAGTCTTACCCAAGGAATGATCTTTCCTTGATCTTCTGCCATTTAAATGCCATTACCATGGCAACGCAGCTTCCGCCACGTCCGAAAAATATGTCTTGCACATCTTCCCACCAAGACTATTGTGTGTGCCACATTTCATAAGCTTTTGTCAAAAACTGAGGAAGTAGTTCAATCCACAAGATCTTTCCTTGATCTTCCGCCATTAATATGCCGTTACCATGGCAACGCAGCTTCCGACACGTCCAAAAAATATGTCTTGCACATCTTCCCACCAAGACCAATGTGTGTGCCACATTTCATGAACTTCAGTCGAATACAGAGGAAGTAGTTCAATCCGCAAGATCTTTCCTTGATCTTCTGCCATTCATATGCCGTTACCATGGCAACGCAGCTTCCGACACGTCCGAAAAATATGTCTTCCACATCTTCCCACCAAGATAAAGGTGTGTGCCACATTTCATAAGCTTTGGTCAAAAAAATGAGGAAGTAGTTAAATCCGCAAGATCTTTCCTTGATCTTCTGCCATTAATATGCTGTTACCATGGCAATATACTTTCGGGTGCTGTCAAAAAATGTGTCTTGCACATCTACAACCAAAGGCACACATCTGTACCAAGTTTCATGGAACTTGGGCAAAAACTGAGGAAGTAGTTTGCAACACAAAATTTTCCATCATTTTGGCTCATAATATGTGAGCTGTTACCATGGCAACATACTTTTTGTCACTGCCAAGAAATGTGTCATGCTGACCTATATCCTAAGACAAACATTCAATATGAATTCCATGAGAATTGGAAGAACACTGATGAAGCAGTTTTGCCATGAAGCATTTTGCCCTATATTTTACCAATAACATGCCGTTACCATGGCAACGCACTTTTTGCCACTGCAGAAATATGTGTCTTGCACATTAACATATTCAGATGAACATCTGTACCTAATTTCATAAAAATTGATCAAAAACTGTGGGAGGAGTTCGCGACGCAAGATTTGTACCCATTTTTGCCCATAATATGCCGTTACCATGGCAACGTACTTTTGGGTACTGTCAAAAAATATGTCTTGCACATCTACAACCAAAGGCACACATCTGTGCCAAGTTTTATGGGAATCGGTTGAAAACTGAGGAAGTAGTTCGCGACGCAAGATTTGCAACGGACCGACCGCCCTACCGACCGCCCGACCGCCCGACCGACCGCCCGACCGACCGCCCGATCGTCCGCTGATTCCTATATACCCCCTTCAAACTTCGTTTGGCGGGGGTATAACTACATAATATCGGGTGATCCAGGTTGCAGGAGTATTGACAGCGTGACTTGAATAACACCAACCAAAATATCACCACAAACCTAGGCTGACTATCTGATTTGTTTGTTTGTTTGTTTGTTTGTTTGTTTGTTTCTGTGAAAGAGGGAAGAAGTAAACATACCAGGACATGTTGGTTGTGAGTCGCTTTGCTTCATCTCCAAGCCAGTCCTCAAGATGTGACGGTAACTCTGTTCCTGTCCTCAGCTAAGGAGGTAAAAGAGAGCTATTATATTATAGTTTATTGTCAATGTACACTCTCCACAATGAAATATACAACCAAACCACTTGCACATTTTAAACAACACCAACAAAATATATATTTGAAAAAACAAACAAACAAACGAAAGAAACACTTTAACAAATAAAGATATGGGCTGAGTTTTTAAAAAAATAGCTTACCCATGGTGCACTTGTAGCTGAGAGAAGTGATAGGCATGGAAACAGATCATCATACCAGCTCATGACAGACTTGAGAAGTCTCGAGACCAGTACACTGGAAATATCAAAGATGAAAAAAGAGATACCTTAAGCTCAATGGTTATGTCTCTCACCTCTATAATACCATAGGCATCTCGGACATACAGAGGCATATCCAAAATCCTAACCCTAATATCTAATTGTGAGCAAAATTCGATCCCAGTCTGTAAATGTGGGTTAATTTAAGAATACATTCCTACTAGAAAAGACTTCTTCAAAGTCCCTTGAAGGTTCTCCAAAGATTAATACTGAATTCTAAATGCCACATTAAATTGAAGCTGCCACTTCAAAAATATGGTACAATTGGATAGATTGTGCCAGGAGTGTGGGTTTGTTGGATGGATTTTAAAAACTCCAGAAACACTTACTGCTAAGAAAAGCTTTTCATCGATTAAAGTGTGAATTCAGTGTGACTTAAGTAGTGCGTGCTACATTACAGGAGAGAAATACAATAATTATAGAAACAGCACACGGCACGTGAGGTATCTTTAGATAGGTGCCACCTCTGCACACGAGCTGCTATGCGAGTATGCAGTGCGCATCATCTAAAGATACTGAGCATCCACTGCACTTACATTGTCACACAATGGGACAAGTGCACTATTTTTATAAAACAGCAAGTTTTCATGAATAACAAATAAGAAGAAATGGCAGTATAACAGATCAAATAAACGATGTATGATAGACAAACTTCAATGCAATAACGGCAGTCTAAAAGCCATCCTGCACTGTGCAATATCCTGTGATACGATGTAGCATCGCAAGCTATTTAATGTTACATGATGAATGCTGATAAACAAACTTCAACACGATATCACGAATGGTATATCACCTTTGTGCGCAACATCTGCACTCCCGTGCAGTGCATGAAAACAAGTTAAATGCCACCTGACACAATTTGACCAATTGCCATGCTTGAAATCATATGGCTATTTTATAAATATAATTCTTTCATTTCCTCAGAAACTTTGTACTGCCTGTATTTAATTCACACATATACAATGAACACACATACACACACACACACACACACACAATTTAATTACATGTACATACATTTACAGGGAAGAAGACAGGATCACCATGTTTTCAATGGCTCAAATTAGTTCATGAATCTATGAAAAACCTACATAACACAAGCAGTTGATTTACAGTTGCTTATAAGTCTCAAAAACACTGAAAACTTTCCTACCGTATCCTGCTGACAATGGCAAAGAGAACCAGGTTGTTACCAAGAAACTTCCCAAGGTGCAGATCCTGCAGCATGAGGCTATATATATCAAGCACTGTTAAGGAAAGGCTAGTTCTTATCATCTTATCATCACTACTTCAGGAATAGAACAGATGATATCAAGTTTGGTCCTGGTGATGGTGCTGGTGTTGCCTACCAAATAATCATGTTAAATGGAGATCCAGCAGCTATGGTCAGATTAATGCAAGCAACACCAAGCAAAACTTTTGATCCCTAACTCCAGTGTCATCTTAACACCACAGTAACATATTCCCAGGATCACAGTGTTATTGCTAGATGAAAAAGTGATTGTAGTACTCTAGGTTCATGTTGTCTTAGACAAATGATATGGAAGATGGATTGAAATGCCAGAATCTTCTAAAATGAATTCTTAACTCATATTTCAACCCAAGTGCCAAGTACTTCCGTGAATATCCTCAATCTCAACTCTTGGATTTGCAATCACTTTAATCCTATTACATGGAAATGGTAAAAATGGAAGGATACAGGCCAGACTGTTTGCAGAATGATGAAATGCGAATTATCAGCTTGGCACAGCCTTGAAGGGAGACTAGTAGGTATTCCAACATCTGCCTGCTGGGGAGACAGTCTACAGACGGTGACTCCTCTTCTTCTTCTAGTTGAAGTTCTCTATAGAGTTGGACAGAGCAATTGATAAGATGATGTGAAAAGGAAATGGCACAGATTTAAAAGTAAGTGTAAACAGTATATCTGATAAAATGATACCTGAAACATCATCACTTTTATCATAAGTCATAACTGAGACTTTGGGATCAAAATGCTATCATTCTGGAAATATGAATATCAAGATCAAGTCATAAAGCGGAAAACACATCATATCTGTATGAAAATAGTCAAATTTAGGAAAAAATGTATGGTGTACACTTGATATCTGTGAAATCGGACATTAATCTCTACATTACCCAAGTACACATTATTAATTTCTTGCATTATCTCTTTTTAAAATACTCATGATATACAAGTATTAAAAAAAATGAAGTTAAGGTTAGGTACAAAGAACATGGAGTTAACATAGTTCTAAAATGTGAGTTAGGGATAGAAACAACCACTGTCAAAATTTGAATCCGTATAATCGATGTTAAGTGTTGTTAAATACACGAAATGTGAACAATAGTTATAATAAAAATGTTTCCAGACTAAACCGTATACAGTTACGGTTTATTGAGAAAAACCCTGATATTTCCTTATATTTTAGGTGTTATTGCAAATATTTCATATGGTAGGATGTTTTATGATACAACAGACCTACGCATATGCATCAAATGTGATATCTTGAACATTTTTGAAATCACTGCTCTCAAAGGTAAACTGGACCTTTAACTGATGATACGTGGTTGCATCTGTTTCATCAATACAGATTTTCAAAGAGAATGGATATAAACTATGTCTATATGAATTCAAATTCATGTTTGTCACTTCAGAATGACAGGGAGCAAAGATACACATCAACACAAAGGTATGGAATTACAAATCAGAATCTTTTTAATCTTTCATTGTTTCTACGTGCAAGATTTTTCATCACCAGTATAAAGATTATACAAAATCAAGAGAACATGTTACAAATGCTACAATGCTGACTGCCCCACACTGCAATTTGTGCAGCTTAGATTAAAGACATAAATTAACACAATGAGTAGAAAAAGTTACCTTTCCCAGCATGACAGCATTAATTTAGCGTAAGAGAAGATGCCAGCTTCTGCTAAGCGATCCAGACATTTCTTCAGCTAAAAAAAGAGAGAACCAACCAACATCAATAGTAAGATTATAGTCAAGAAAATGAGCTTTAATTACTGCCCGACTTATCAGTGCATATTCCCAACTTGCATCGAGGTTGAACTTCTTACAGCTTGGGTCAGATCAAAAACTGTGTGAAACTTATTGGTGTATGTGCCATTTTGAGGCCATTACTAGTACAGAAAATAAAAACCTTTATTAAATGCAGTGTAAACTTCACCACATCACTTTTGGACAAAAAAAATTATCATGCTGTTTACACATAAATACAAACAAATGTCATGAAACATATTATGTTGTATTAGTAAACACTGACCTACACAGGGCCTCACACACATTATCTTGAGAATTTCTGTGGGAAATCTACTGGCATGTAATAATCTTTGAATTGCTTGACAAATTCTTCCAAATATTTACAGGCTTGCCATATCCATGTCAACAATGGCTGTGTTATTCTATCTCAAATGACTTCTTAGGTAACTCAAGATTGTGATATTTCCACCGCTCAAGTGCAAGACACTAATCCATTTTGAAGTTGACATCAATAACCTTTAGAAGTATTGAAAGAAAATTATGAACAGAGTGGCATGAGTTTCATCAAAATTGGACATACAATAAGCAAAATATGGAAGAAGCATCACATTTTTTTTTTTTTTTTTTTTTTTTTGCTGAATAGTGATACTGATCACAACAGGGAATAATTTTCCTGGTATTGCATCGCAATTTGCTTTGCATTTTTACACCACTGCTACTCAAACTAACTTTTGTGTAGCAGTTTTATTCCATAGAAGTGTACAGGATACCATTCGAAATATTGTTCATCAGCTGCAATTGCTAATCAAACATGAGTCTGAAGATTATTCCCTTCACAACCACATATGCTAATTGGAAGAGGTGATAAATGCTACCACCTCACAACTCTCCCATAAATTTTAACACAAAATATTTTCCAAATCATGCTTTTGATAATGATTTTTCAACTGCACACTCTTTCCCCAAAGGTCATCACTGATGGATTTTTCAAAATTTATTTTAAAAACTGATGCCAACAATTCAACCTATTCTTGAACATGAACCTTAAAGGAAAAATGATAAAATGATACAAATGATAAAAAAAGAAAAAAAAACAAACATGGGTAACTATAAAAATTCCATGACTTTTTTCAGGTCAGGTTTTGATGAAACGTCTTCCATTCAGGTGGTTTGAATTTACTGGCACTCTCTCTATGACACTCAACATGAACATTGTATGAAATTACACTCTAACTTTGCATCATCATGATTCATAATCATCCATTTTATGAATTATCAACTTTCCCACCATTAGAGCAAAAGCTACAAACATAGAAGGGAAGGTGAATGAGTTCAAACTCGAGAGATAATAATAATAATTTTTTTAATGATAATTTCCTCCATTTTTGTCTCAACTAGGAGGCAACAGAAAAAAACCCCACCCAAACATTTGTTTGAAACTATTTCACACATCCATGTCAAATCATTTGGATTCTATCTTACCCCAGCTAGCAGTTGATACAGCTTCCATCTCCTCTTGGAGTTCTTGCTTTTGTAGAGCAATCGGCTTAGTGTGATCTGGTCTCCTTGTAGGTATGTGCCATTAAGTGTTTCACCTTCACAGATCCTCTCCAGTGCATATTTAAAAGCTGAAATCTTACCTGAAAATGAATCATGGCATACAACTAAAAAGGGATCATTCATTCTACTTTGTCAGACAACAATTCTTATGGTTTGTTTAGCAAAAGTGAACAAAACGTATCACCTCAATTCTGAAACATCATTCAAGTTAGGGTCACGATGACCCACTGGCAATGCAGTATTTTCTTCCTTTTTTTTCCTGCAAACACTGCACCCATATTGGGCTTTCTTTTGGTTTGGCAGCTACTCAAAGGTAGCTACTGAAGTATCAAAGAAAAATAGAGGCTTAGCACGGTGTACAACAGATTCCTTTACTTGGTCTCTGGATCCATATTAACAGGAAGTAGGCCCTATCATTCCTTCCACCCATTCTGACTGTTCCTCATCACTCAGACACAAATGAGCACTGCTGATCTGTAGTTTTCAATTCATACTTAAGTAGACCTAGGCTAAATTTATATGTTGTCATACTGCGAACAAGAGTAAGTTTTAAATGTGTGGTGTGTGTAAGCAAGTTCATGGCCTGGACTTTTAGTATAAGCAATAGAACCGTTACCTTTGGCTTTTGGGGAGTTTCAATAAATGCTTTAGTGTCTTTATGCCTTAAAATGGAAGATTGGCATTTTTGCTCCTGATCCTGTCTACGTCTGTCTAGAGAGCCTAGAGCCTAGAGGTCTAGTCTGTTGTTCAGCTTGTAAAAAATAATTACACACCATACGCGCGCGCGCCGTGTCTTTTCGGCAGCATGGTACATGTGACCAAGGAGGTATGATACCTCCTTGATGTGACTACCTACGTTGGATATAGACTAGAATAGCCTTGTTTAGACTACTTAAGTTAGCAGTATAGCATTCAACTCTTTTACAATGTATTCGTATAGAAATCTACTATTCGATACATGCAAGCTAACAAGTTAAATAAATTTATTACACGAAAATGAGCGGACGGGACTACGCATATCAGAATCCTATTCGCTCAGCTCAAGAATGTATGGCGACAATTGCTCATAATCTTGAGTATCAAGTCGAGTCAAAACAAACAACGCATATTAAAGACATTTTTATACTCACCTGATATGTCACCTACATCTTGGCAGGGTGCAACAGTCAGAAAGTTGGTAGGTGGCGGAATGGATATTTTCTGGTTCCACATGTCCAAGGGCGCTGCCATCTTGAAAATGTAGTCTTGATAATGACATTTCGAACAACGAATAAACTATAGCAATGTTATTTCATAGTTTTCTTTATATTCTGGTATTAGGAATCAAAATTTTAATTTCAATAATATATTTCATTACAAATGTATTCTTCTCTGAGCGCTGTGATATCATATCATATTGTAGAAAAACGTTATTTTCCGTAATATCTCGTTGCAAAAGACTAGGTCTAGTCAATGTTTGGCGACTTCAGGGTCCGGGTCTCGGCATTAACGGTTTTTTTTTTTTTGCCAGGAGCATTTCCATTCTTAACAAACCAAATACCCAGTCCCATAATGTTGCGGAAAGTTCTGACTCAAGGTGTTTCAAGAGTTGCTGGAAATCAACTTCTTAGAATGAGTAAGTCGAGGTGAATTTCATGTATGCATGAAGGGGCCGGCATTAAACAGGCCTAATAATGGCTATAAATGCACTATTATAGAATTTAGTGCATTAAATTTAAATTTTATTACATTCAGTCTGAGGCCAGTACCTAGCTAGCTAGGCAAGGAGGTGATAGAAGTTCCACAGCAGATGAGTGGTGGAGGAGTAGCATCTCTTCGCAATTTGTGCAAATTCATACGTACACCTAGGTTCAATTTGATGTATAATATAAACTCAGATGCTTCATGTTAGTTATTCTATCCAGGGAGGTGTTTTCCTCTCACCTCCCTGTTCTATCTTAACTCCTTGTTCACACATGATGTGTTAGCTGTTACGCATTATGATGATGATGATTAGAAAAGAAAATGAGAAAGATTTTATGTGTATTATTACAGTGTAAAGCAGGTATTAAAAAAGCATACGGTCATGAAGGAGAGTAATTAACAATAGTGGGGATACTCCTTCATGTATTCACATTTACATTAGATATGGACAAGATGTCAAGGTAAATTTAGCTTCGCATACAATTTGATGTGAGTACTCGGTGTCTGCTGCAGCTGCACGCAGCATGCACATGATGCACATGTGAAAAATTAGTAGACCTCCCCAATTCAATTCAATAAAATTCATTTACAGTAAACCTCGGATAAGTCGACATCGAGTGAGTCGAAAATCACTTAACTCGAAGTAAAATAAAAAGTCCCGATTTTTCCCTATGTATTTTCTCTAAGAAATATTTGGATAAGCCGAAGTACGAGAGTCGAATTTCGGCTGTGTCGAAGTAAAACATTCAGTCCCTTTTGTACAAAATACACGTAGTTTACATCACTTGAGCCGAAGAAGATTTGTCTGGCATTCTCATTACATTTAGAGGAGAACGAAAAAATTGGCATGTCGCAGAACCCCGTCCCTGGCCTGCTGCAGGTAAGCATGCACACTCACCGTACAGCTCTGCACGCATGTCGAATACATACACATGTATACATGTATACACACAGCACATCGATCCATATACTTTATCCATACACACAGCACATTAATACTTTATCCATATCAAGCCAGAACTCCTTGGTCAACCAATTGCTGCTTTAATACTTTAGTGACAGGCCAAGTGGGCGGAGCTTGTTTGTGCGTGCCCGGCTGGCTGTATAGTTTTGTTCAATGGAGGTGGGATGGGCCTGGGAGAGTGTTTGTCTCAGGGTAGGTTGACAGAGATGGCTATACCTATGTTGCACCATAGACATAGCACATGCACATTGCCACATTAGCGTAGACATTCTCAGAACTACGTTTAACTACTAGTATTGATACAAATTCCATGTTCAATTTAGAACAAAATAAGAACATTATCTTCAAGAACAGACAAATTTGAATGCAAACGCACACACGCACGCACACACACACACACACACACACACATGCATGCAAATGTACTATAATACATGTACATAACTGTGAGTCGAAAAAAAATCGACTCTCGCGAGAGTCGAATTTCACTTAAGTCGACGCATTTTTGTCAGTCCCGAGAGCTTCGACTCATGCGAGGTTTACTGTACATGTATTTTCAACTCTAAAAGTTAATGATTGTTTTTACAAAATGTACAAAATTTGCTCGAAAATAAAATTTACATGGTATCAAGTATGATAGTAGCGTAATATGAGAAGCACAAAAGATATGCGTACTGAAAATGTCTTCTTGACAAATCTGCTATTAAACATGATATGTTTATGATACGTTATGATAATGAAATTGTGTTTAGGTCGAAACAAAGTTCAGAGATTTATGCACTACAGTGTGTAATAAACATTGAATTCATGATAGAAGACAAAGAATAGAAAAGAGATCAAACTCTACATTGGACTGCTCATACTTGCCAACTCTACCGCATTTTGCAGTAGACCACCGCTTTTGAAAGATTTCATTAGCATTCAAGCTAGCGCTGCTCGCATAGGCATCCTGGATTCTACCGCTTTCTCAAATGAAAATGTTGGCAAGTATGAGCTGTTACTTAATTTGTGATCTTAATTATGGTACATCAAAAAGTTGTTGTTTTTGAAATCTTTTTAACAGGAGAATGTCTTGGGTCAAATCATAATGAATAGATATGACTCCTTTAAAATTGTGCATAGTTATTGCAAAGAAACTACTTATTTATGTATACCCATCACTTCCCCCAAAAGGATGTACCTGTCCAACCGTGTCGAGGGGCACCAGTCACCCAAACATGCTACTTGTGAGATGTACTCACAAGAAGAGTGAGGAAAATGCAATGAATCCGGTCTCTCGTAGACTGAAACAGCGCATTCGAACACTTGGACCCATCACTGTGGCCGAATACATGAAAGAGGTTCTCACCAGTCCAGTTGGAGTGAGTGCAGTGATGATGCCTTCATTTCATCTCCACTAAGTATCAATTCATTTAATGCTATGATTTCATTTAGTAACTCTCTATTGTGCTGTGCATTTAATTAGCTTTACAATTCCACTTGATAGCCTTATGTGATACCATCTGCACTGACTTGCAAGAACGATGATATGATGTCTTTTTGTTTATCCATTTACCTGTACAGGGCTATTACATGCAAGGAGATGTCTTCGGTCAAAGAGGTGACTTCATTACTTCGCCCGAGATCAGCCAAATGTTTGGAGAGGTAAAGCGCTAACAATATTATATTTTCATGTTTCTGTTTCTCCTGTATTTTTCCTAGTTTGTATATACAGTGGACTCCCATTATAACGAAGTGCTTGGAACCAACAGTTTTCTTTCGTTATGTCGAAATTTTGTTATAATCGAACAAATAAACAATGAAAAAACAAAGAGCTGATAATGTTGGAGCCTAAATTCTTACTTTTTTATAACCGTGTTCATTATAACATGAGTGCACTGTATAGTATAGAGGTGGGAATTGAGTCATTAATTGGTTTGACGTGCTTTCACTGAACCTGTGGTGGGTACCATATAATTGACGTGACTTGATTGAAGTACAACCTGCTCTTATGATTATGTGATTTACAAATATGCTACCTGACTATATTCAACATATTTCAAGCTCGATCTCTCCTTTTATATACTGTGCCTGTACACATGCAAACATGCCCACTTAGAAATTAGAATAAAAAGGGGGGGGGGGGGGGAGTGGGGGGAACAAGCAAAGAGGGCAACAAACGATACTAAATGATTAGTATTGTGAAACGTGCCCTTCCCCCACCCTCGCATGTAGTCTGTTTTTATTTGTATTTTCATTTCAGCTCATAGCTCTATGGATCATCCATGAATGGACCATGCTTGGCTGTCCCAGACCGTTGCAGCTGATTGAACTTGGACCAGGAAGGGGAACACTCGTGGAAGATGTTCTAAGAGTGAGATGTCCAGTCTTTTATCTGCTCTTATGCTTGAACACATTCATTTGTTTGTTTGCTTTTTCCCATAGCTTTGTGAGTTTTTTTTCCTAGGGGTTAGGACAAGCTCAGTGTTTAAATCAGCTGCAATCAAAAGATCATAGGTACAGTGTATGTATCATGACAGAACAGCAGTGTATATCAGAAATGTTATTTTGAGGTATAATACAAAAGACTATAGGAGATTGTTTGCATAGACTGCACTAAATCATGTAGAGCAACAACAACAAAAAAAAAAACACTGTACATGCTACAGCTGTCAGAAATATGTATTGTCTATGAATTTAAAAAGACTCTAGTGTTGACATGCTAGATATGTTTCATTATGCTTTCGAAATTGTGCGTATTTTACTCTCAATATCTCCCTAAAAGCTCCTTCTGTTGCTACCAGGAGAGGCTTGTGCAGTGCCATGGTGATGAGTGCAATGGTGTTCTATTTATTTACAAGTGCATTATGGGTACAAGTGCATTCTCTGCTACAGCTTATAGAGTCCATGGAGTAGGAGGTGGCACCATTGATTTGAATGATGCTGTTGTTTTTGTAACCATTCTGCAAGAACACTTTATGCAAGAATCATATATTTCATATCTTGAACTAGGTTTTCAAACAGTTTCCTCAGCTACCTCTTGACACCTTGACCCTTCACCTTGTGGAGGTCAGCCCGGAGATGAGCGACCTCCAACATGCCCGACTGACTGGTCAACAGGAGGTGGAGAACTCTGACAGCTCAAGGCTGGTAGACACTATACCATATAGGTCAGCAACTAGTGAGCATGGCATCCCCATCTTCTGGTATACCGACCTCTCACAGGTACCTCAGGGTGAGTACTGATATCCAAAAACTCTACTGTATACATCATTTATTTGGCAGTGCTTTTATTTTGATGAATTTTGTGAGTCAGCTAATATTCATGAAATATACAACTCTGTAAATATATTGTCTCCCTTATCATAAATGCATGTGCAGTATATCATTTCCAAAGTTGGAAATCTCTAATTTTCTGCTGGAATGGAATGATTCTTTTTCCTCATTTCATCACAGTGATTCTGGGTCATAAGTTCAACCACTCGCAAAATTGTCTGACAAGTGTGGATTTCGTAATTCATTCTGACTGCCGCAGGTTTTGTCAAGCTTATGTCTTGCATGCCCTTACAATACCCGTATATTTGCAAGTTTGTGTTTAAAAGAACTGCTTAGATTATAAATGGGAATCTTGTCTCTGAGAACATATCCAGGTAAAATGTATATTATGATGAAATTATATGTATTAGTGTTGTAGTGGAAATTTTGAAGGGATCACTGCTGGACAAGTACTAAAAAAAAAAAAATTGTTTCTAGTCCTTATGCAATGTGAAACAATGATATGTTTGTCAGTTTCTTTAAATTTTTTTTTTTTTTTCACTAGCTCATCAGGATTCAACTGTTCTACACAGTAGTGATTTTGCATTGTTTTTGTTTGTTTGTTTTTTTCCAATAGAATTTAGTACATCTTCGTATCCTTGTGTTCCTCTGTCTTTGTCTCATTTTATCAGTCTAAGAACACAAAATTCATATGTTGCCTTCATTTTTTTCCTTTCGTGTTTTATCAAGAGGACAGAAAATAAGTTTGATAAATGAGACTTGAATTCTCTTGATGCTTTTCATGCCCTTTCCACAGGGTTTAGCTGTTTTCTGGCACATGAATTCTTTGATGCACTGCCCATTCATAAGTTTCAGGTTTGTATTACAGTAGACCTTTATTCATTGGTAATCTCCTCATGGTAGATTAGACTTATTTTAATGGAAAAACCTGTTACCAGTATTCACATAATCTAATAAAGACAAAGGGATAACAATGTGTGTATAGTGCATTTTCCTAGCTTCTGTTTGGTGAGGTAGTCTTGTTACAGAGGTTGGCTTGACATTTATTTGAAAGAGCCATAAGAAGAGGGTGGAGACCAGAGAAAAGTACTACAAAACATGGTATTTTCGTGGCATGAAATTTTCATGAATTAGAGCGGACGGCCTTTTTTGCGGCATGAAATTTTCGCAAGTTGCCTCTAGCAGAACTTTTGCATGTATTTTACAGTACTTTCTACACTTTAACCTAGTATGTCCAACCAACTATGCATGAAGTTGAGCTGTAGTTCAAACCCAGTATCAAACATTTTGATTTTGCCAATGCCTTAGAAATTAATTGCTTTTAAAAGAGTCAATAGACTGGAAGTACAAGATGGACAATGCTGATCGTACATCCGTTTCTCATATTCATTGAATAATACATGTATTAAGTTTTTCTTTCAACTCGGTCTGCTTCTACAGAAAACCCAGTCAGGGTGGAGAGAGATACTGGTTGATGTCACAGACAAGGCAGATTCTGCAGATCTGAGATTTGTTCTTTCTCCAGCTCCCACACCAGCTTCCAACACATACATTCAGGTATTACAAGTGGAGTTTGCACATTCAGACAGAGAATTGAAGTGGTTAATGAGTAAGTTGTTAGAGATGGATACATGCAGTTGAGAGGGCTTCATGTGTTTATACAACAAATAATGCATCTTTAATCCCTGCAGTTAGTATTTCCCCTCAAAATGTAAAAGTGACAGGGCTGGTATCTTGAAGCTTTTGTGTACTCTCTGATGATTTGTATCTATCACCGTCAGCTTACATGTTTCAGCCATGAAAATACCCTCACTATTTTCTTCTGAATATAAACCACTAATCAGAATTAGTCACAATAATTACCTTCATGAAATTGTTTTCCAGGACTGAAAAAAAAAGCACACCAGAAATAACATTTCTTTGATGTGTCAATGACTGTTGATATAGCAGGGTACTGATTGTTCATACCTGGTGATTTCCAAATGAAGCTGTTCTCTTGTAATGTAGCAGACTTGCACATGTATAGAAATTAATTGTAATATTAAAACAGACAAATCTAAAATTCATTTTGAAAGACTTGTGTGTGGTCACAATGATCTCGTCCCATACAGAAGTCAGAAACAAGAGACCATATAGAAGTCTGCCCACAGGCTGGGGTCATTGCCCAGGAGATGGCCAGTAGAATCTACAGTGATGGAGGCATGGCCTTGATTGTGGACTATGGACATGATGGCACAAAAACAGATACATTTAGGGTGAGGAGATGGAGTGATTTTCACTTGTTGCCAGTTGCATGCACATTTGATCTATCTTTTTTCTTCTTTTTTTTTTTGTCATTTTTTATATATATCATGCATTATTTGCTCAATTAACATTTTCTCTTTTTGGCTACGTTCAAATACCTGGTACTGCAAATCTTTGTGTTGGAATAATTAAAGAAATGTTTCTTGCATATAATGATTACACAAAGGAAAAAAAAAAGTTTACTTTGGTTTCAAGAAGCTTGAAGACTAGTCTAACTTCATGATAAGAGAACCAACAACTTCATTCCTTTATGTACCTGTGGTCCAGAGTTGAATTTGCCATTTAAGTGAATGACCGGAGTTCTATGATGAGTCTATGTATTATCAAGAAGCTTGAAGTCAACTAGATATTAAAATGAGAATGCAATTTTTTTTTTGTGTGTTTTTTTTTTTTTGTGCACAATATTTGTCTGCAGGGATTTAGACAACATAAGCTTCATGATGTGCTGAGTGAGCCAGGAACAGCAGACTTGACATCTGATGTTGACTTCTCTTACCTCAGACAAATGGTTGGCGATAGAGGTAAGGTGCAGAGGCAAAATCTCTGAATAAAAGTGATAATGCATTATGGTGAAAATTCAACTTGTTTATTTTTTCATTTGTGTTACTGTTGAACCACTTACTGTTGGCATCTATGTCCACACCTGTACTTGCCCAAAAGTAATCTCATTTCTTATACAAATCAAAGGTAGATATGCATTTTTTTTCATCTTAACATGATAAATTCAGTAATTCGACCCACTTTGAGAAGGATAAATATTTGTTACACATGCAGATGCTATTTACCTTGATTTCTTATGAAACCTTATCAGAATCAATCCCTCAACACTTGATCAATTGTCTGGGGCCTGTTGCATAAAAGTTACTATTATGGTAACTTTGCCATCCAATGGTAACTTCCATGAAATTCTTGATTTTGATTGGCTGTTGAGTATTGTTGCCATGGTAGTTACCATTGGATGGCAAAGTTACCATAATAGTATCTTTTATGCAACGGGCCCCTGGTGTCTCACCTGTGCGTCACAAAGATTACTTTGGCACTGTGCAATGCAAATATATATTTGTCTTTTTTTCATCTGCACTTTAAAACTAGCTACTACCTATGGACCCGTCCATCAAGGACTCTTCCTTCAAATGATGGGTATTGATACTCGACTAAAGGTGAGGAAAATCTAATAAGACTATTTTTCTACGTACAAATGTATTTACAAAGTTGAGCCCAATTTCATATGGTCAAGACTTGAAGAGAGAATATTAACACTGCAGTCTTTCACTGCAGTTGTTTCCTTTGATACTTGATGCAAATTATGTTCATTACATGTTTTGAAATTTCAATTCAGTTATACATCCCATTATTGCTCATCCTTTCATGATATCAATGGTAAAACATTTTGCTATTTGTAGGAGAAGTTTAATTTCATCCATGATTTTGCTTTATTACCACATTATGAAGTCAGTTTCTGTGCCCACTAAGCAATGGCCTCAGCAAGAGTTATTGTATTGGATGGTTGTATTTTTTTTTTTTTTTTTTTGGGGGGGGGGGTAATCATCAGTTGTTATCTGAACAGATGAATGTAAAGCTGAGCTTTATAGTCAGTTATTTTCATATTTTCAGGTTAATGAACTTATTAAAGAAGCTATAAATTGACCATCCTTGACAGATGTGCGTAGTGAAAATACAGTGCAGCTCATTATGCTATGTACCCTGTTTTATCTGTTTTGATATTACAAGGCGCTGCTGAAGAGTGCTCCACCCAGCGACCACAAGGACCTCATGAGTGGATACAGGATGCTGACTGACCCCGCCCAGATGGGAGAGAGGTTCAAGTTCTTCTCCATTCTGCCCAGCCTGCCTCATCAATACACACCTGCCGGCTTCAGATGATGAGTTGCATGCGGTACCCCATAAACACCAATCTGTTGGATGTCACAGCTGTCACCAGTTGAGTGCATCCTTGGCCTAACTTGCTGCTGGAAATTAGCGCGCAGCTCAACTTGCCCTGTGATGATGTCCTCCACTTGGGCAAAGAGACTGATGTAAGCCAAACACCTGTCAGTACGATGACATCATCATAGACTCTGTGTATTGCTGGAAATGAGGTCAACCTGGCCTAAGTGGTGGGTCATGTTGCAGCCTCCGGAAAGATTGATGTCAAAAGAATGCAGTCTATCAATGACTTGCATTGAGTGCCTCCTGTGCAAGGGGAGCTCTTTTTTTCTTGGAAACTGCAATGACAATCATACTTCACGTGTATGCAATCAGGATTGGTGTTATATATCAGATAGGAACTCAACATCGTGATCTCACATGAAGATCTCTGCATGCAATCTGCTGTATGCCTCTACCACAAGGTGGCACTTTGTAAACTGAATCCAGTCATAATATCATTACATCCCCCTTTTCATAAAAAAGGCAAATTACATTACCCCAACACATATATTATAGCTTTAACATTATAATTGTGTGTGTGGTCAATAATAACTTCATTTACAGTGATCTTGCACTTGTTGTCATTCAGCCTAGCATTGTTCTCTTGCAGTCTCCTGAACACTGCATCAAGGCGTTCATCGTGTTCTTCCTTGGTAGTTCCCCAGATTAGGATATCATCCATCACTACATCAACGCCTTTTAGGTCTTCCAACATCTGTGACATTGCTCTTTGGAAGATTTCTGGTGCCGAGTTGATGCCGAAAGGCATTCTGATGTACTTGTATCTGCCAAAAGGAGTATTGAAGGTACACAGATCTGAGCTTGCCTCATCCAGACAAAGCTGCCAGTACCCACAGTTCGTATCGAGAATACAGTGAAACCCTGTTGTAACGAGTTCGGATATAACGAGGTACCGCTTAAAACGAAGTGATCTTGCCGGTCCCGTTTTCCTTTGTGTGTTAATCTATGGCAGAGCGGTTCGGTTATAGCGAGCTCGGTTATAACGAGATTCCGGTTATAATGAGGTAATTTTCTGTGCATCATGATAAAAAAAAACATAAGCAATCTGATCGGATACAATGAGGTTCCTTTTCTTGACTGAGCGCCTCGAACGCGCGACGAATAAAACACCGAAAAAAAGGACGAAAACAACTAACCATCAACTTTTTTCCTGCTCTGCAACTTATGTGTGATTCGCATGTTGGGCATTCACCCAAGTAGGCACCCTATATGCAGGTATAGTGTACGTTGTACGTACATACACAACGTTACGTGAACTACTCGGTACTCGTCAAAGCACGGAGACACTGCTGTAACATACAACGATTCGTGTGTGTATACTCAGTAATCTTGGCAGACGGGAAGCCATGGAACTTGTGTGATTGACAGTGTGGGCGTGACTTCTGCGAATTGAGAAACATGTATACAGATGCACGTAGTACTCTGACGTGCACAACCGTACACACACGTGTGCCATGTGAGCTTTCAAAACTGCTTGCGTGCGGTGTGGGAACGGCAGCACTGCGGTGTGTAGATTTTGGTGATGCATGGCATGTGAAACAGAGCATGTGGTCCCCTGCTTGGTTCTCTTTCGTGATTGGACAACAGGTAGTGTCGGAAATTGGGGATGATTCATTCGAGGAAGGGTAAGATGAGGTACGAGAAAATCAAAGGAAAAATCCAAGCATTACGTATATGTCGGATGATTTATCGAGAGTGTAGAAACCAAGCACCCATTAGTACAATGGATTCTTCTCGGGCTAAACAGAGCTCAAGATAATGAATTATTCATTAGGGTAGTTTCTTTTTGTCTCGGAGAGGACTCTCTTTCGACACCTACGGGATGTAGGCAGCTTGTACATGGGGGTTTGGGAATGTTTTTGTTTGGCATTTGCTAAAAGATTTTGTTTGGCATTTGCTAAAAGATCGTACACAGGTACATGTGCCGGTACATATAATTGTGGACAGGGTGGGGTGTGTGTGTGTGTGTTTTGTTGTTGTTGTTTTTTCTCATTTCTCTTTTTCATTTCAGCGGTCATCAAAGTATGAAGTTACTTCAACACACGTTTGTCGCATTCATAATCAACGGCTGAAAAACTCTGTTATCTTTTGCTGGACGAGGGACTTGTCAAGACGCTTCTGCACAAACTCCTCCAGGCGGGCAAGCCACTTGAACTCGTCGTCGGTTGTCTCTTTCTGGCTGTAGAGAAACTCCTTGACGTGGGACAAGGAGCAGAGAGCATCTGCTGCAGTCGGTGGTGGAGGAGGAGGAATCTCGTTTTCTTCGTTGTCTTCTTCTGTTTGCCCTGCCTGCTCGAGTGACGTCCTCGCCGCTTTGACCTCGTCGACCAGCTCCTCCTCTGTTGGGGTAACGCTGCATATCATGTTGTGGTCAGCCATTGTGTACTCCTGAAAGGAGGATGGGAGTTGCATGTGTCTACCGAGGCAATGCCAGATATTCCGGTCGTCACGGAATGTCTCATGGGACTGATCTCTGGAATCAACATCGTGAGGAGTTGTTTCTAGTGCGGTATGCCCGATCCTCTCCCAGATGTTGTCGGGACGAGATGATGGCCCAGGAACATCAACATCGATGTCAGGTTCTTGTCGCGCCTCCTCCGTCAGCTTGAAGCCTGCCTTGGCGTAGCAGTGTTGGATGCACGATTCCGTTACCTGCTGCCAAGACGCGTGAATGAGGTCAATCGCGTCCTTGACAGTGATGGGGGCGGGTGAATCTCCAGCCTCGTAGCTTTGAAGAAGCCGCTTTACAAGGCGTCGTCGGTAATGAGTTTTAAAACTCATTATGACACCTTGATCCATCGGCTGGAGATGGGATGTTGTGTTTCGCGGGAAGAACTGGAGCTTGACTGCCTGTAGTCCTTCAACATTCGGATGTGCAGAACAGTTGTCTACGAAGAGCAGGACCCGTCTGCCTTCGGCCGCAAAGCACCTGTCAAGTTGCTTTACCCAAGCGGTGAACTCCTCCAACACCATCCAGGCTTTCTTGTTTGCTGTATACGAGACTGGCAGTGATCGAACATTTTTCAGTGATCGGGGTTTTTTTGCCTTGCCAATGACGAGGGGCTTAAGTTTTTTTGTCCCACTCATGTTTACACAGAGCATCACAGTCACTCGGTCTTTGTTTTGTTTTGTTCCGTGGCATTCTGTCCCGGAGAAGGCCAAAGTCTTGTCTGGCGTCATCTGGCAGAAGAGCCCCGTCTCATCTGCGTTGAAGATATCATGCTGATCGTAATCCTTCACGATTGTGGGGAGGCTCTCTGTGCGCCATGCATCCACGGTGACCTCGTCCACACCGGCACTCTCACCACACACTCGTAGCTGGTGAATGTTGTGTCTTTCTTTGAAACCGGCAAGCCAACTGTTGGAAGCCTTGAACTCGTTGTGCCCCAAGCTTGTAGCGAAGAATTCCGCCTTCTCCTTTAACAGTGGGCCACTCACTGGAAGGTTTTTATCCCTCACATCGCGGAACCACTTGATAAGGGCCTCTTCGACATCGTCAAGTGCGGCTGTACGGAAGCGCTTGCGTGACGGGTCGAACTTCGCCGATTCATACTGCTCCTCGATTCAACGTTTATTTTTGATGATAGTGGACATCGTGCTGGAAGAGAGTTTGAATTCTTTTGCGACATCACTCTTCTTCCTCCCACTATCAACAGCCCAGAGAATTTCGATCTTGCGCTCTAGACTTAGAGACTTTCGCTTTTTCTGAGATGCCATTCTTACAACAGAGATTGGATGAAGTGAGAGGACGAGCGAGATGCAGAGGCGCGAGATACTGAAGAATCCTCCCTCTCAGCAGCAAAGAAAATTTTGTGAATTATTTCGCGTTTGATCGTTAGTAAGCGTTTATGCCCGAAAAGTTAGAATAAGATAAACACACAATGATCTCACCGATGTAAGAGTAAAATTACATTTGTACAGTTGTAATATCATCTGATTTTATTCAGCATTTTACATACACTGTATTTCACAAACGAATAATTCTTTCAAATTTGTTTGAAACAAACAACGAAGAGATATGATTTTCTTTTCTTTCTCTTTTTCTTTTATGTTTTTTAATATTAATGATCCAATCTTGGCATAATAATAACGTAAGCATTGCTCAATCATTTTATCAATTGGTATGTCGGACATGCATGCTGTACCAGTAACACATAATGCATAATTTAATGCTTATGTTTTTCTTTGTTTTTACTGCATATGGATATAACGAGGTACTGGTTATAACGATGTAATCCCAGCTGTCTCGAGGACCTCGTTATAACAGGGTTTCACTGTACTGAACACCTTTGCAGAGGGGTTACATGCTACAAGCTCCTCAATGGTTTGCATTGGATAATGTTCCGTCTCTATAGCATGGTTCAATTCCTTTGGGTCAAGGCAAATCCTCACTCTGTCATTGTTCTTTTTGGCTACTGTGACCATTCTGTTCACCCAAGCTGTCGGTTTTCGTCACCATTTCAATGATGTTCAGGTCCTCCATTCTCTCGAGTTCCTCTCTGACCTTCTCTTTTAGAGCTACCTGAAGTCTGTGAGGAGCATGGACTTTGGGCACTGCATCTCGTAGCTTAATCTGATGCGTTCCTGGCATACACCCTAGTCCCTGAAAGAGTTGGGCATATTTCACCTTGACTGCACGAGGCTTCTCGCGCACAGCATGAGTTCTTTTCACTAATCTGGGCTGCTTACAGGATTGCAGACCAAGTAGCGGTTGGGCCTTCTGCCCCATAACCTGGCACTCTAAATCAAAAGAATCTCTCCTTGTGCTCACAGACAAGTAGAGTCTTGCCTAGAGGCTTCATCCCATGTTCCGAATAGACCACCAGTCCAGAGTTTGACTTCTGCATCGGTGACTGCAATTTCTTTTGCACAACCTATGGAATGATGTTGCATTGTGACCCAGTGTCTAACTTGAATTGCACCTTTCTCGACTTCACTTTCAAGTCGATGAACCAGTTGTCAGAATCATCTGCTGACTTAATGACATCTAGGAAGAATTCCTCAACATCCTCAGCTTCTTCTCTTCTTCAATCGTATGCAAAGACTTTTTGTAACTGTAGAAAATACCGAAGTACTCAACAAAAACTACTATAATGTGGAGTGAAACCAACCTTCATGTTTATCTTAAGGGAGTACAGAAACAGATTGAATATTTTTCTACCAGAAGCACATGGCTTCGACCTCATGAATGCCAGGAGTGGTCCCTGGTCAGAATGAAATATATGGGGACAGGTGCTGTCTGGCAGTGGTCAGCCCTATCCAGTATTCCCAGGGTTTATGCCCCTATTTCATGTGCTTCCATTTCTGCTATGTGGTTACAGGGCACATGGGCAATACATTACAGTCACGTCTGGCCTTTCCTGCTGATTTATCTTTCACAGCATTAGAAACGATGACAAAATTGTTCTCTTTCTGACATATCTTTCACTTTTTTCCAAATGTGGGGCACTTATTTTTGTCCAATACATGCAATTTTCCACAGAACTTGCACTTCTGCTTTGGTCTAGCCCCACCCTTAGCCTTGGCTTTCTGCACTGCATGGACATCCCGTGAGTGTGTCTTGTCAAAAACTGTCATCCTTTCTTTGACAGCTCAGCCGCCCTGCATATCTGGATAGACTTTTCTAGTGTCGGGTCCGACTCACAAAGCAATCTTGCTTGCACAGCATCATCCCTGATGCCACCAATAATTCTGTCTCTCAGAAGGGAATCATGCAGGTCTCTGAAATTGCAACTGCTCGCCAGTAGCTTCAGATCAGTCATGTACTGCTCCAGCTGTGTATCTCCAACTGCCTGATGGTGGGTGAAAAATTTATACCTGTCAACAGTTTCGTTCTATGGGGGGTTGCAATTCTTTTTTCAAGGTCACTACAGGTGCAGCCAGCATAGTCGAGTCAGTTGAATGAGATTGGGTAGGCTCCAGCTTCAGGGTCTTGCAGAGCTCTCTATTGATCCCATCACCAAATACAGAATTCATCACCAGTCACTATACTGCACTAAACGAAAACTTTCTCGGCGCATATTTCCGGTCAATCGAAGATCGTGGAGCCTTTCACCTCAGAGATGGCACTAGAAGTTCATACTGTATTAGATATCTCAATTCAGATAATCAACAGTCTTTTTCACTCCTGTCACCATCTATAATTCTCGGTAACTGTACTGACAATCATACTTTACATGTATGCCATCAGGAGCGTTGTTTATTAGACTGGAACTCAACATTGTGATCTCACATGATGATCTCCTTATGCAATCTGCTGTATGCCTCTGCCACAAGATGGCGCTATGTAACTTTCATAAATAATCAAATGTGGCGAGAAAAGGTAACGTGAGGGATCATATTTTGAGTGATAACCCTGCTGATGTTTTTGAAATTAGTCTTAATATAAACAAAAAAGTGTACCCCTTATTGTCAGTATCTTCAAAAATGATATACAATATTTTTATTGGTACCATTGAAGATTCTTTTCTTTCAAAACACCCAGAAGTATTAGCATTAAACATGGATAGATCGGCTACTGCAGTTTGTTTTTCTATTCCTAGAATTTCGACACTAGACTGGAAGCTGAGAGAATTCCAATATAAGCTTCTGCACAATGTTATTTTTTGTAATGATAAACTGCACCAGTTTGGAATAACACAATCAAATCTGTGCTCCTTTTGTAGGGAAGAGGTTGAAACATATTATCATATATTTTATGACTGTCCTTTAGTTTATCGAATATGGAACGAGGTAGGAAATAAACTAAAATTTCCTCAGTTTGTTAATATAAATTGGCTTGACGTTTTACTTGGATTCAGGGAAAATATCAAACTCGATGCTTTGTTGAATCATGTGTTAATTTTGATTAAGCGTATGATTTTTGCTAACCGTAAAAGTGGAAGAGTTCCAACCTGTAAAGAAATATCTAAGGCAATTGCCACCTCAAAACAGTCTGAATATGAAAAAGCAACTTTAAAGGATAAATTGACATTACATTACGCGAAATGGGGAAATTATACTTCATGAAATACCGGGTTTAATTATTGCATCCCGCTTAAGACATATCTTTTGTATTTATCTTAGTCAATCTATTTAAAATGAATGGAATATTCTGTGTTTTGCTTTGCCCGCTCCATATACTGGTTCTTTTTCTCTGATCGTCATTATTAAAGCTTAATTATCTGGTTATGAATCTCCACTTGCCTATGACCCAGAGAGATATTAGTTCCCATGATGTTTATAACTGGTGAATAGATTACATTTTAAAGATTTTGTAATTCCATCACCTCTCATGTTTCTTGTACAGTGTATTTGTTTTAGATAAAATCTTTATTCAGACTGGTGACTGAATCATGTCAAGTGTGTACAATTTATTAATGTTTAATCTATATTTTGCACAAACCTTTTTGTTGCCCGTTAAACAGTGTAATATAGATATTTTGTGTCACTACAATGTAACAATGTTGATTGGTCTGAATAAAGGCTATAAAAAGCGTCAAAAAAAAAAAAAAATCGAGTCATAATATCATTACAGGAGCATTTCAACTTGGACAGTTGTTATAAACTTGCATGCTTTCTACTCTTCCTGCCATCGACACCTTCTGATATGTTGATACACCCGATGTTTCTGTGGACAAATACATAATATACTGGGTATGAATGGAATGCCTCCCCCCCCCCCCCCCCCATTTTTATTCCTCAAACAGTGCCAAGTAAGGATGGCTCCAAGTATTCATATTTATACAGTGACATCTTCCAAGCAACTAACAGGCCCAATAGGGGCTCAGATAATGCAGAGCCCACATGTATGTGGCACTTGTCATTGGAGATACATGGAGTACATCATTTAATGCAAGTACACAGCAATAATTAATATAGACAATAGAGAGTAGTTATTTGGCAGTACAGTGTAGTTGCTGGCTTTGTCACAAGTATCTTCTGAAATTCTTAGTTTTTCTTCAGTTTTGTCCCAGATGTACCTTTCAATAAAAGAAAATTTCAAATCCCATAGGTTAACACATCCGAAGGTTAGTTGGGATGTGATGCCTTACCTTGTGAAAAAACCAATTCTTATATTCTACCTCACTACGAGTCTCCCCAGTATTTGCCTTAGCGTAAAGTATTTCATGATTTGTTGTACATGTTGCCTTTGCAGTCAGTGTTGGATTTTGTTGTTTGTGTGTGAGTGTGTGTGTGGGTTTTTTGTTTCCGAAAGTACACACAGTCATATGACAAGACATTTAGCAGTTGGAAACCTGTAGATGTCATGACTCACTGTACACTGAAAAACAGCTGCATTGTACCTGTATGCATGCATTGTAACTTGCTCCATATCATGGGTTTTTATTCCCAAATGATTTGACATCTTTTTTCTTTTCCTTTATTCTAGCTGTAAGGCTGTGGGTTAAAATGAATAAATGCTCAATGATTAACTGGGTAAGGAGAAAAATCATGATAAGCAGACGGTGGAACTCTTGTCTTGTCAATTAATTCAGGTGAAAAAGTAGTGTATCATGTACACAGAATATAGAATACTGTATATGTCATGCAGTTATTATTTTCACACCCAGATTTTGATTTACAAAAGCAGGAATTGACTTGCAAGCGCTGGACTGAACTTGGGTAATATAAGGTTGTATTACAAAGAATATACATGGATATAATGGCAGTATATTATGTAGAAATATGCTGCAAATTTATAATTTTCCATTACATGAATCATAACCATAGATGTTTTCATGATGGTCATGGACTATGCTGCATGACCAACTACATTGTATAAATACTCAATTTTACTCCAAGGTGAATTGTAGACCCTGTGTGTATGAGTATGCTCCTCCACCATCAGCCTCTTGAGATGCCTGAACTTTCAAATCCTATCAAGTACAGTATTTGAAAGTGATGGACTTTTTGAATGTGAGACTGTAAAAATACACTTTGTATTGGTACATGTATACAGATCTTCCATTTTGATCCTTGTTGTACATGATGACATATTGAGCAAGATTGTTTTATAATAAATTGGGCAAGTTTAAATTCATCTATATCTCACCTTAGCAAATAATGTACGAGTAAAGCTGTGTCTGTATGAGATAATCCAGTACCACCAACTCCAATGAAGCAATTTCTCATAACATTGCAGACTGTATAAAGAAGTAAATGGGAAACCCGCAATTTGGTATAGGTTAAAACAATAACTTGTGTACCATACCCAAGTGCTGTGATCAGCTAGATTTCTCTCACACCTTCCATCATCTCTTACTTCCACCTAACAATCCTGCAAGTCTTCTGTGCCCTACAACCTCTTCACTGTCACTTTTCCTCACGACCTCAACTCACTGCTGTCTCACACACACTGCTCTCTCTTATACAGGTGACTCCAATTATAATGAAGTCCTTAGGACCAGTAATTTTCTTTCATTGTCCCAAAATTTTGTCACAGCCACATAATGAAGGTTTGCTTCTGCTTAACAAAAGGTTTGCACTTTACTTACATTTCTTCCAGCTTAGAAAATTTGTATATATCATTATTCAAAATGATAAATGAAAAGGAAAATGTTACATTGAGGGTGAGGAATAATCATGCAAAAATACATGTAAAAAGATTTTCAACAATTTCTTCTTGATGAAGTGATGCAAATTTTATTTATGGTTTTCTCAGCATCAATCAAATTGGCAAAAAAGAAAGAAAAAAAAAAGGATGAAAAGATGAAGTTGTTCTTTATGTTCCATAATAAGCTCAGAGCTCAACTCTTTTCCACTGTATCAGGAGGAATTGTAGTATCAAACATAATTTATTTACTGAAGTGTTGCATGTACAGAGTCTGCACAAATGCAATTGTAACTCTGGCACTGCTATGAATTGGTCATGTAGAGAAGCAGAAATTACTGTATTTACTTACATCTTAAACTGTTGATAACCCATTGAAATCCTACTGTTTAACTTTGGCCTTTGCTTAACATATGAAAGGCAATGGACAAAATGATATCAGTGAATGCCCTAGGATACCTTATTCTTAAAACATGGTAAAAGAAGATGTTTTTATGTGAATTCCCCCCCCCCAAAAAAAAAAGGAAGAGAACCAGACTCAATCATTATCATGGTTGCAGTTTGTTTTAACATGCAAGACTACTAATCATTGATAATCACATGAAAATATCATTACACACAAACACAAAATATACCCTTTCGCTTTGACTATTGTTTTACCAAAATGTCACAATCCCTGTGGTATTTAATGGTGGTAGAACTTCTAATAAATTTGATAGTCTGTCTGGCAAAAAAAAAAATAAATAAATAAATAAAAATAAAAATATGAACAATTTGGTTATGCTCAGAGCACAGTTACAAGCTCAGTTTCAAAGATTTGCAAGCACACAGGGAAATCTTTTCCTAGAATCATGAGGAAACTTTCAGTTTCTTCCTGGAATGATGCTGCTCAGTTTTACTTTTGATAGATCGCACCAGTTGTGAAATGTCTGTGTCCTTTTTCCTCTTTTCCTGCACATCTTCTGACTTTCCACCATGGTTTCCTTCATCAGTCCTTCCTTCCTCACGCTCTTTTCTCCGCCTCCTCTTCTGTTTCTCTTCAATCAATGCTGACATTGCCTTGGTCTTCTTAAACTGGGTGTCGGATGGATCAATAGCGTATTCATGGGAAGTGAAAAGGGCTTCAAATCGAGGATCCGACGCGTCAATCTCAAAGCTGTCCTGGGTGAGGTCGTCCTCGGTCACACCCAGTTTGCGCTGCTGTTTGAGCTGTCGCTTGCGTTTGCTCTTTGTCATGTTCTCGCTTTCGATGATGCTCTTGAGGTTGAAGTGCTGTTTGCCATCGTCTTCTTCATCAAGCATGAGAAGTTCAAGTGCAGCCTGGAAATGAAAGCAAAGGTCAATAAAGGTAAGTAACCTCAAGTTATTTGTGGATGATGATGAATATCACAAGAATACCAAATGCGCATTTCAATAATCACATGTATCATGCTTCCAGCTTCAATGAAATATCACAATTTTAATATTTGTATTGCTTTTCTTTATTGTTAGTTTTAGGTGTATGAATGTTACTTTGGAAAAATTCACAAATTCACATGGGAAAAAAATCATTACTTGTATTCACATTTGGTCTTCAAAAAAATGTTTTGCTACTACTTGGCTTGCAATGGGGGAAATAAAAGGACTAGAGTCCAGTCAGGACAAAGAAGCAGGTAAGGAACTTGGTCTAACCTTTTGCTGCTTTTCTGTGTCTCTTTCTTCCTGTGACATTTCAGTGCTTGTGTCCTTCCTCCTCTTTTTGCTGCTCCCACCTTGAAGAAAATGAAAGTAAATTATGTAAATTAATCATGGATCCTTGGTACCATCCAGATTGCTGAATTCAAATGTGCATGTCAAGCAGACACTGCAAATTAAAACTTGTTCAATAGATAAATATATATATAAGATGTGCATCTACACAAATATCATTTTAAGCTTCTGACCACTATTAAATTACAATAGTGTTCTAATGTATTCAAAGTTTTTGACTTAAAGCCTTCAACAATAAAAATACACCATAGAAACATTAATGTACGAATGCAGAACATGACTACATACAGTGATGAAATACAGGTAGTTATGTCCACTGCTGTATCTCATTGTAAATGTATGGATACAATTCACTCTTTCTTTTTTCTTTTCTTTTCTCTTTTTTTTTTTTGGTGCATAAAGTATCATTTGCATCACAGCTGATGAATCAAGGATACGATATCAAAAGAATTAGAACTTTCTGATCCCGCCATACATTGAAACAATTCACAAAGAAGAGAAAATGGAAATCTCTCGCATGTTCAGTTATAAATGCATATTGCTTTTCTTTATAATCCACAACTGGCATTACAGTAGCAAACAAATACATAGTCATATGAACAAGTGACATTGAGCACATTGAATTACACACTAGATTGAAATGTACAGATAAAAGACAGAACTCTGTTTCTCAAATCAATGGATGCGAAATAATCTTTACCCTGCTTCCCTGTACCCTTCAAAGAGTCCTTGAAGTATGAATCGTTCAGGTCAACGCCCTCCGGAAGCTCATCGTCACTGAATGCTTGGTAGCTCTCCGCAGCATCCACCCCCTCCTGGCCCTGAAATACCGTGGCAAAAATAAAAATAAATCTTAAAACAAGTTCGCATTCTGTATTGCTGCTTGTGTGGCTATTGGGATGCATGCCAGACTCTGCTGTGTGTGAGAGAGGGCTAGAACACGCAATAAGCAACAGAGGTGGAAGGTAGGATGAACAATATAATGAAAAAGATTGCTGTGTCCAAGAATCAGTATAAAAATATAACAGAAAATAGGAAGAACAAATAATACAACATTGCAGACAGTAACAATAATAACATCAACAGCACTGATGTTAATAACGGCAGCAATGGAAAGGTCACCATCATTAACATCACAGCCCAAGCCGTATATTGTGGTAGAAGGAACGATACCAATGACTGTTCAACCTATGAGCAAGCATCCAGAATGAAATCAATTCATGCTAGCACAATTTGGAATATTTGAATAGCCTCCTGTTTGGCAACAGTCTTGGTTCTAAAGCTGAACAGACTTTCCACAGACCAAATGGGCAATATATGTGTGTAGCTTGCCAAAGTACCCTCCAAATCACCAAATGTATGTGACTTCTCAGCACAACAATAATACAGGTAATACATTTACCTAGCAAATAATGAAATCTCGGTCACCTTCATATAATGTTGCCTTTAATGGCACTAAGTGAATTACATTGATTTGAATCATTACTGACTTTTTTATAATTACGTTCCTTCCGATATGTTCTCTGCGCAGTAAATTAAGTTGGAATTGCTGAAAATGTTTATTTTTTTCCCCTTTGGGCAGGTATAAATCTAACAAGTCTTTGAATTAACTAAATCGTCTCATCTTACCATGTTTGGAGCCTTTTTCTTCTGCTCCTTTCTCTCTTTCTTCTTCTCCTTCTTCTTTTCCAGGTACTTCTCCCATGGTGTTGAGCCAGCAGATTCTGCTTTCTTGATCACAATTTCTTGAGTTGCTTCTTTCAGTCCTGAAAGGGACATAGGTAGCAGGACAAGATAAGAGAGATTAACAAATCAAGGAATGAAATCAATTTCTGATAGAACTACTTGTGTAAACCAAGTTTACAAGTACCAGTAATCATTTTACATAATTGGCATTACATCTTTCACACTACCTCCTTTGAAAAAAATAGCAGGGTTCGAAATTAGCGATGGTCCGCTGGCCATTGGCCACCCAAAATCACGTCGGACTAGCTAAAAATCATAAAACTAGTCCATCTGGCTAGCCAAAATATTGCTTCAGTGTCAAAATTGATTCTAAGTAGTCCGCCTGGCTAGTTAAAAAAAAAAAGTTAAGTGCGACCCCTGAATAGTTTCTGCAGTAGGATCCTTGAGAATGCTACTCTCATACCAAGTCTCGTATGAGAGGGGGAAAAATGAAACATACGTATGGATAGAAGAGTTTCTTGACATTCTGAGAAGATAGCTTTTCACAGTGTATCCCTTTCCACTAATAGATCTGGATCTCCTTATTTCAACTTCTGTATACCTTAAACTTGAAATAAGGTTGGTTCACTGGACCACATCTATGATTCAGAGTTTGTCAAATTTTTCTCCTGCCATTTGACAACCGAGGGCCCTGTTTCATAAAGTTGTTCGTAAAGTTACGAACAACGTACGAGCGACTGGTGATCAGTTCTGATGTGCTATACTTATCAAAATTGCCGTAATTCAGCACAAGAACTGATCACCAATCGCTCATAAGTCGTTCGTTATTTTACGAACAGCTTTATGAAACACCCCTGTCTGCCTTCCCATACTTCTGATACTGTCATGCAGACAGCCCCCCCCCCCCCAAAAAAAAAAAAGCTGGTGCAGCTGAAATGCCCAGTTGTAAGCACTCACAAATGCAGCAGTGAATGAATTTGATTGTTGCCATCATTGCAGAAATAACAATCACAAGCGATCACTGATGCGTCACTCTGTGTCTGATCATTACCAATTAGGGAGCTTTAGATTTGCAATGCAGAAATTTAGACAACGATTGCACAATGCAGTGACCATTTTATTCTCCCTCTGCGTCATGTTGCATAGTTATTTTAGATTACGCGATGACGCAGCCTATATAAGGTAAAATGGCGCCCTCACATGATCAATTGCATTGAGTAGCTCTCTGCATCATGATTTGAGCAGACACAAATACAGTATGGCCCAGAACCAACCATGAAAACTCAGAGGATGCCAGATTGATTTTGAAAAACAATTTTGAGCATGTGCAGAACATTTTTTGTCCTCCTATGGACGTCCGCATCACGAAAATCTAAAGCTCCTTATTATTGCAGAGGAGCAAATGGTAAGAGATCCTCCTGGAGGCACAAAGTCACCATACCTGGCTCCCAAGAAATTTCCATCTCCATCTCCTTGTCCTCCTGAGTCTGCTTCTCCTTGTCCTCAATCCCTTTCAGGAGGCTCCGGTACATGTCTATCTTGGCCTTCTCACTTGCCTGGTTCTTCTTCCTCTTCTTCTTCTTCTTACCATCCTCACACTCATCTTCCTCACCTGAATCTTGAGCTGTGAGGAAAATGAAGGCATGTGTAAAATATATGTATTGCTTAAACACCATATTCATACTTATAGAACAACACATACCTCCTTCTTTCTTTTTTTTTTCCTTTTCTCCTTTTTTTTTTGAAAAACTAACAGGGACTAAATATTGCTGTCTTGAACCCCTAAAGGGTAAAGCTTAATTCTATTTCATGGGCCTAGAATAGCGAATTACAATTCAATAATAGTGATGGGTCGCTACCTTTTATGGCAAGTTGATCAGATATTCAGCTGGATTGTCCATGTGTGATAATAAAATTGTGGCAATCACTGCCAAAAGACTTGCCCACAATGCTAAAATACATGTACGTCTGAACTGTTGTGATATTAGAACTTTATTTCATTGTGACTGATGACAAACAAACAAAGGAATGACATCAAACGTGTGCCAGGAAAAACATGTAAAATTTAATGAGATTATTGTTTAATGACATCAGATTTAAATTTAGCACCGATTAAAAGGTGGCAATTATGAACATTTTTGTTTTTGTTATGCTGCATGATCTGGACAGAACATGCAATAAGGTGATCCAACATCAGATTCATTTATCTCAATTTACACCGTGGGTAAAAAAAATTGCTTGCCATATTGGTAGTAAAGGTAAGAAATCTTCCTTATACTAGCACTATATAGGTGGTATGATATGTCAAAACAATTTGAGCTGCCATTAGGCACAATTCAGACACTGCTTCTAGTATTCAAAGCAAAGAAATATCAACGGCATACTGTAAAAGTGGAAATTTTCGCGCATTCTGTGCAGCCAGAAACAAGTGCGAAAATAAAAGCACACAAATATTTTTGCTTGCTATACGTTCCTGTAGTTGATGTCTTGATCCTGCAGACTTAGAAATACGCGAAACTCTTCTTACCCGGCTGAGCGTGAAAAATTGGTCGTCCGAAAATATCCACTTTTACAGTCGTATTCTATGCCTTACCATCTTCCTCTTTGATTTCTTCTTCCTCGCTGCTATCATCCTCCTCGCTGGATGAGGCAAGGTAGGACTTGATGTGTGACTCCAGCTCCTCTATGTTCTTCTTGCTGCCGAAGGCCTGCATCGTCTGCTGTGTTCTCCGCTTGTCGTCTTCATCCCACGTCAGCTCCACCTTGGACTGGTGAAGGGCGGTGGTCTGAAAGGCCATGGGCTGGTATCCGGCAACGTCTGGTGCCTCCGTAGCCACCTCCTTGGGATCCTGGTCAAAAACTGTGTCGTCTGGTACAAACCTGCCATGATGCCAAATAGAGAAGTCCGGAGGCCAATTTCATGAAAATAATCTCTCACAGGAAGAGAGGGTAAAATTCTCTGAGATGATAGACTTTGCTAATCTGCTCCCATAAGATTACAAGTTGGCTGTGAATGGAAATTGTTACTGTAGCTGAAAAAATTACTGTAAGTTGTAAACATTACTGCAACTGCAATTATCACTGCAAATTGTTTTTATTGCTACAAGTTGGAATCACTACTACAAGTTGAAACTGTTACTGAAAGTTGGAATACATCGAGCGTTGCAGTTACTTCTGCAAGTTGGAACTGTTCTGCAAGTTGGTATCATTACTGCAAGTAGGAATTGTTACTGCAACTTGCAAATTGGAAGGGTTGCACACTGTATTATGACACAAGACCTTGATGACCTGTTAATTCTCACTTTCAACTTTCAAGCAAACTTGAAATTTTCAAGACACACACACACACAAACTACAGCTGTAAACCATTAAGCTTACATTTACAATCTACTTACACACTTTTAATGACCTATGCTATAGTCATAAAAAGTTGAATCAATACTTTAAAAGACTTATAGACATCAAGACATATCATTACACTTCATCCAGCATAATCAATTTTCAGATGTCAAATCATCAATTCCATTGAGTACGCCTTCACACAAATGTGTTTTGCCAAGAGTCCAGGTTACATGTACGTGTATACGCAGTGATAACTTGCATCACAGCGAAGTTTAAAGCATGGAATCTAAAGGGCACACATCCACTCGAACAAGCCTCGGAAATTATGTATGTTTTACCTGAGATCAAGTCGGGATGAGCTGGTTTCATACTCCATGCCATCACACTGCTCATAGATGCCGTTTGCTGTATCAGCCGAGTCACACTCTACCACAGCGTAGTAGTATTTTAGTCTGCAGCAAAGACATTGGAAGGTCAGTATACAAATGATGCACAGGACAGAGTGGATCGGTGCGAATAGGATGCGCGAGTTTAACTTTGGAACTGTTTAAACCCACAAGCGTAGCAAGTGGGTTTTAGACTGTTCCAAAGTTAAACGAGAACATCCAATTCTCACTGATCCACGAAATAGGAATGTGCATCATTTGTGTAATAAAATGGGCCTGTAAATTCATGAAATAAATGTACAACCATTTTCCCCATCATGCGTTCGGTACACCTACAACACTATACAAGACTTGAGTCATGCGTTGGATTTTACCAGACGCATGACCATGCGTTCGGATTTTACCTGCCGCATGGCTCAGTGTGGATCGGTAAAAATCATGCATGAAAATTGACCAATCAGATTGCAGAGATTCTAAAGCCCATTTTATAATCAAGTATGGCTAATGTATGATTTCATCTGCTGTTCCACTGTATTGAAAACCTGTTTATTGTGCTCCAAACATATATGTACAGCATGACCCCTGGCCTAACAGATGCCTTAATAGAAATAGCATCCATGCACCTCACAGACAAGAAGAATTACATGACACACTAGTGGGAGAGTTCTGAGCCAGTGACACCACGTTGTTTCAGTGTGCAAAAGTAATTGTGACAGATATCTTTGCTTTCATGATGACAAAGTAAACTTTCTTAGCTTTCCCCAATTTAAGCAAAAATTTCACTGTTCTTAATTGTTTGCCGCAACCAACGTCTCACTTTGTAAAAGCTTTACATTTCTTAAAGTCAACCTGAATAAAGTGTACTTTCCCTTTAAGCACATGCAGTGGAAGCAGCTGTGACATCATACCTCTGCATCTGATACTTTCTAAGCTTCTCTCTGTGATAGTGCTCTTTGTCGAGTCCCTCTAGCTTGCTCGTCTTCTCGTCCCTTTCCACCAATTCCTGTGGTCCCTTGGCATCCTCTTCTTTCATACGCTGCAGACCAAACTCTGATGGATAGATCTGCACAGAGGAGAATGTGTAGTTCATATCATGCACATATAGATCAGGGTTCGAAATTGGCGATGGTCCGCTGGCCATTGGCCACCCAAGATCACGTCTGACTAGCTAAAAATCTTAAAATTCTGAAGTTACTAGTCCGTCTGGCTAGCCAAAAAATTGCTTCAGTGTCAAAATTGATTCTAAGTACCGGGAGTCCGCCTGGCTAGTTAAAAAAAAATAAGTTAAGTGCGACCCCTGTAGATACAATTTTGAAGGATGAAAAAGTCAGAAGGCTCAAACTGAGATGAACCGGCAAGTCAAGTGAAAGGACAGGTCCCCAAGAAATTTTGATATGGAAAAAAAAAGAAAAAGAAATTAGTGACATGATGATGTTGTGCAGTGGTGGTCCCATTTATAATTACAGTGTCAATATTAAAATAAAATGTTCATTGTGTAAGATGGCAAGGGATTCACTGTAATGTGAAAGAGAGATCAGTGCAAAACATGGTATGAGTTAAAGAACTATGAAGGATGTTTTCGTGGCCATTTGACAATCAGCAAATACTCTGATGACCTTAACTTGGCTTCTTGAATGAGTAACCTTGGTTACAACAGCGTGGCATCGATTGTAATTTTGTACCTTTTTGTTTTTAGTCAACTTTAAACAGTTTTAATCTTCTTGATGAAACATTTCACTCATCATTCTCTAGAAAATATGTACAAATGATATCACTTTTTATCACATATATCCTAGAGACAATAGCATGTTGATTCCTTTTTGCAGTTCCCAAAAATGATACTGTACGTGGTCTATCCCGCGTAAAAGATGTTATACAGTGCACTCCCGTTATAACAAACACAGTTACAACGAAATTCCAGTTAAAACGAAGTAAAAATTCAGACCGCAACATTATTTGCTCTATGATTTATATTGTTTATAACAAAATTTCAACACAACATAAACTGCTGGTCCCAAGGACTTCGTTCTAATGGGAGTCCACTGTACAAGGACATGGTGAAAAGCCAACTCAAAAAGAGACACATACTGTCACAGAATGGAGGACACCCCCTGCTGGCTTGAAAGAGTTCAGCATTACAAAGAGGTCACTTGCAGAGACACAGTCCCAGTCAATGTTGCAAAGTGCCAGTCGACAACTCGTAGCCTCCTCCCTGGGAGCATCTGCATCAAGCTCTCCCCAGTTGTGGCTGATATCCACACCATCACTTGCCACGCCCAACTTGGTACTTGAGGAGGATGTAGCAGGATGATCATCATCGTCGCTGTCTGATTCAGAGGAGCTGGTCTCGACGTTTCCTTCACCGCGGGCAAGATCGATACCATGTTGTTTCTGCCAGGCTAGACTACCTTGAACATCTGACTTTCTGTTGGAATCTGAGAAAATCATCAGACAGGGGAGATTCATGATTTTAGCACTATTTCATCTATATTTATATATCTATGCGCATAATACAAGAAACTCTTAATAATATAGGTTCATGTATAATTTGTTTTTCATATAATTCAGCTTTTGTTTCTCATTCATAATGTTAATTACTGCACATGTAAATTGTCAGAAAGAATATCCCTGTCTTTCAATGCTGATTAACGGTAAACATCTCTTGATATATGTAAAAGAAACAACACAATTTTGAATAATGAAAGGTTGTGCAATTTCACACCATCAGCTTGAGTCAATAAACCAACCTATGTACAAGTATTTACAAATCAATGCAAGCATGTCAAATTTTCAATATCTAATGCAGCTTTAACAATGCACTATAAGGAGTGACAGTAAAGGACATTGATACATTTGATAGCTAAATCACTTGGAGTTATCTCATCTTACCAATCAGTTGTAAGTTATCATCTGAATTGTCATCACTCCCAAGACCACTTTCCCCCTCTCCATCTGAAGTATCATCCTCATCATCTGAGGAGAAAGTGTTGCTGTGACTTTGTCTTCTATTGTCTTGTCCCTGTCCACGGGGATCTGCCAGGTTGATCCCAGATTTGCGTTTAATGTTTGCTTGTGTAGAGAAATTTGAATTTTTTGGTGACTTCCTGGGGGATGCATTCTTCCTCATTTTGAATGCCAAAAGTAACTCTCGTCCACTCTGACGCCTTCTCTTTCGCTTCTTTGTGTCTTCACCTAATCCTGAAGTTGAATTCTCTCTTTCGTGAGAGTGAGAACTTTGACCTGTTGCATCATTAACTTTTTCAATCTTCACTTTAACATCCTCATCACTATCATCATCAGAATGCCCGAGGTCATAAAATTTTCGGAGGTTTTCTCCTGCTGTTTTATTGTCGGGGCGTCCTCTCTTGTCCACAGAATACTTGAGCTTGAAACGCTTGTCAGTAAACATTCCTTGAAAGCGCTTATCAATCTTGACTTTGCGTTCCTGCTTTGGAACTTCCCGAAACCTGGGATCTTTTGCAATAACTGCAAAGCGTTCATCACTTAGGATGTCCATTTTTCCTCTTGCTCCCTGAGAAAGGAAAGAGTGAGATTCCAGGATGTCAACATACTTTCAAAAATAACTTCTAATTTCTTATCAACATTTTCATGGCCACATAAATCAAACAATGGGATGTCCATTTAAAACAAGAAAGGAGTTCACTCATCAAATCAATTAATTTTGCTTTCTCTTAAAGGAACTCTATAAACATAGCTTGGACTCACAGCTTGCACAGGAAGGAATACAGCACTGTAAAACTGCATCTTACAATTATTTCCAAACTGCCAAAACACAATTTTCACAGCTGTAAGGTATATCTTTGTGTAGTATTGTATCTGGTATGTAAAATAATAATCTGCCATTGTCTAACAATTTCAACCTACTGTCTACCTAGCCAATGCAACCAGACGCCATGAGAATTTAGCCTTTCACAACTTCTGTACAGTGACAGGGCTGTCTATAGCCAGTACAGGTTACTGTCTACCTAACTATAGACAAATACTTCACACGGTGTCTGGTCTGGCTACTCTCTACCATGATATATTCTACTAAATTGTATTTGTATGTATGGTATTTAATTTGCTAAATAAAACTTGCTTCGGCTTTAATATACTATTAAATTTAGTATCATATTATACAACACAAGAAAGAGCTGAAAACATCGCTGCTGTAAACACTACAACAGTAAGAGTAAGACAATGATCATTGCTGTTATGATATTTTATCAAAATCTGTCATCTAACAATAGGTAACATAAATGTCAAAATGGTCATTTCTGACAATTGATCAAAAGATTGGTCTGTGTAGTTGGGGATATATTCTGCAGAGACTACAATGTATGTCTGGCGTCACGGAACCTCCTCTTGAGTCCTCTGTGGAGGACATTTTCTGTAAAAGTAAAAAAATGATGCAAAACTCCTCCAAACAAATAGAGTCTACTCTGATGAGCTGACATTATACTGTTAGCTATATTAGAGATAGATCGCGAGTGTCCACTCACTGCTGCGCCGCCGACATGATTTTTATACTGCCATTATTTATAGCCCGACCAGATGCAAACAGCGACTGGGCTGATTAGCGCCATGATAAAATAGCCACACCTTTTCACCGGTCATTTGAATTTAATTTTGCTTTTTCTTTTTTTAAGTTCCCGCTCCTGCTGATCGGATCAACTAACGATGACCTACACTACTTTTTAATTAACCAAGTTCTAAATAGAATCACACACCCCAATCCACACAAACGCCTTATACTCAAACTCAGACAATATGGAATCCAAAACCAAAACCTCATGTGGATACAGGACTTCCTCTCCAACCGTCAGCAGTCCGTAGTCATAGAAGTTGCCACATCCAGGGCTTCTTCCGTCACCTCAGGTGTTCCCCTGGGTACCGTTTTGGGTCCTACACTTTTTCTTCTCTACATTAATGACCTGCCTGAAGTAACCTCATCTACAACCAGACTTTTCACCGATGACTGCATGTTATACCTCTATGAAAGCTAATCAACAGCTTGGTTTCATCCGGCGCAACACAAGGTTCTTCCCTCAGTCATTCAACAGGGAGGTAGCTTATATAAAGTCCCTTGTACGACCCCACCTAGAATATTGTTGTTTGCCTATATAGTGTCTGGGACCCACATATGGCCTAAGACATTCAAAAACTGGAAAGGATTCAACGCCAAGCAGCTCGCTTTGTCACAGCTGATTATAGAAGAACGAACAGTGTGACCAGCATGATCAATAAGTTGAAATGGCCCAGTCTATCTTCACGACGTACTGTGAGCAGACTTATTACTATGTACTATGGTGTACAGAATCATGAACGACCTTGTTGCAATTCATCCAGATACATTTTTTACAATTTGAATTAACTCTTCTAAAACCAGGAAAAATCACAATATGTGCTTTCAAACATACTGCCCTAGGGGCAACATCGACAAATTTGCATTTGCCCAGAGATCCATACCTGAGTGGAACAAACTTCCAAGCTCTGTAGTTTGTGCAGTCTCACTTGTTGCTCACCTGAACAGTTTAATTAAAGGGACTCTTACTCACGTTACTAGACTATTAGTATTAGTATTTAGTCTTAATGACCCACCTTAAAATCACACCTTGTGATTAAGCCCACACCCCTCCTCTCATCGTGCACACAAGTTGTATTCATCTTCGTGATAGGCTGCATTTTATAATCCTTTGAAGATTATAGAAGAAGAAGAAACAGGTACTTCACATTCCCCTGACCCCTATAACACACTTGCAATGTTGCATGGCGGCTGCCGGCTGCTGCAGAATGAATACCGCGGTAGTAGCAGACTTACCGGATCGTGTCCAGCGCTGCGCCGTGACTCCAGGGCGAGGCAGAAGCATGCACTACAGTCGCGGTCTAACTCCCACTGAGGTAGACATGAGCCGATCACGATTGTTCTGAGAATAAATATTGAACAATAACGCAGTCCCCTTACACTATGTTTGCATGTATACTTGGGATGTATACCGGTAGTTGCCGATACTTCTCGTAGAACTAGAAGCTTGCAAACAGCATTTAAATATACAGCGATCACATCGACCGCATCCACTTCACAAAGTCACACACATGTGTACACATGCGCTCAACGCGGTCAAAAGCGCACGCAGTGCGATAAAACACTCACCCGATTTTGCGTAATACGCTAATGGGCAGGATCTTGGAGCGGTCGTCATTTTAGGATGCAAACCGCCGGGTGATCGATCGATAGAGGGCGTCCGTTTCATTTCAGGCAGCGTATTTTTTATTTACACGCAAGCCTGTGGCTTTTCGCAATTTAATTCAATGAAACCGCTTGTGATGCGTCTATGCTTACTCCGCTCGGGTTGCGAAGAGTTCTGTGGGTACAGTGCCTCCGCTCGCGTCGATTCGATTCGTACGTGTACGTGCATCAGTGAGTGTTTGTACGCGCTGTGAAAGTTTTGCTTGCCGTGGTAGACCTGCATCTGCATCCAACAAGTCCATGTACGTATGTAAACGAGTGAAAGTGCGAAAAACAAGACAATACAAAACAAAAAATTTGAAAGTTATGGAATAGGCTGGTACATGTGCATGCATGTACATGTATCAGGGAGTTCTGAAATAACATGATCGCATAATCTAATGACACCTGAATGGAATGAAATACATTGGAAAATCATGCTTGCCATTTTTCTCAATTTAAAATTAATACATTGTATCAAAAGTAATGTATTTGTCTTTCAGACCCCCCTCACTCTCTTATTTCCAAAACGTCTCTTTCTCTTCTCCCGTCTCTCCATACATCATAGTATTTGTTCCAAATACAAGCTCTCTAGTATCTCTCTTGACTCCCTCTCATATCACATGATTTCTGTTTCTAAGACCCCCTCTCTCTCTCTCTCTCTCTCTCTCTCTCTCTCTCTCTCTCTCTATATATATATATATATATATATATATATATATATATATATATATATATACATACATTGTATGTACATGTATTAATGTTATTTCTCAGACCCCAACCCCCCCCCCCCCCCCTCTGTTATATCTGTTGCTATAATAAAGGCCCAGAGATCTTCATACTGATGGTATTTTTGTTTCTCAAACTTGCCCCGCTCTTTTCTTCATACTATTGTTTCAAAGACTCACTCTACATGTATTCATTTTTCCGACCTCTCTCGACCCCTTCCTTTTTCAAATGCATGACTCGTGTATTCCTTGCTCGATCACTGCTTGAATTAGCCTATATATATATCATACAATTTATTTCTCCTACTCTCTCTGTCCCTCCTCCTTCTCTCTTTCTGATTCTTAAACTTTACAATGTCTGTTTACAAGACCACTTTCTACTCTAACATTGATAAGTTTGTCTAGAAACATGTACAGTCACATGTATGAAGGAAAATTACACCACTATTGCATGAAGTCATTCACTTTATTCACTTCTTTATATTCAAGCACTTTTTCTTTTCATGAAGGTATACAGATGTAATCTGATCCTCTAATATCCAAGAAGTACTGTAATACAAACTAGAAGTATCACCTAATGTGATTAATATATACCCCCAACTAGACACTGAGGCAGTTAGCTCAACTAGCAATGATTACTTTGTATGCTTTTCCTGGAAAAAAAATACCATGACCATGTATTGTTCAACATTGAATAAAATTAACAGTACAGTAATGTGTTATTTTGCTCACTCACAATAATGTGCCATATCTCAAGTCAAGTGCTCAAAACCTGAGTGAGTAAAGTAAATAAATCAGCAATTTCTATGATTTTCATAAAAATAATGTTACCATGGCAACAGTGTTTGACATTAAGAAAAAATGAAGTTTGCAAAACTATAGCTGTCACATGTGCCAAATTTCAAGTCAGATGCTCAAAAGCTGAGGGAGTTAGGTGAATTCACAATATCATTGTATGATTTTCTTTCAAAATATGCTGTCACCATGTTAGAGCTCACTAATGTCAACAATAATCGACCACTATAACAACCACTAATGTGGTTGTCGCGTCTTCAAGCTATATGCTTATTTGACGACAGTCTTCTGAATTTACACTCCCAGTACATATTGTGCCATAATTCAGTCAGATTATTTGATTTTCTTTATTCTGAGTGGTTCCCAATCGATGTGTTCTCTTAGTCTTTTCTTTAATCTGTACACGTATATCTCAGTTTTATATTCGGATGTACACACTGCATGTTCCATTGTCTCGTAAACAAAAAGAAATGACTGCAGAAAATTCTTCATAAATTCATTTGAATTTGGATCGTGCAATATCATAACAACCTCTAATGTCATAACACGTCGACGACAAAATGTCGTAATGACCACTAATGTCATAACATGTTGACGACAAATGTCAAAATCGGATTAACTACAAATGTCATAACACGTCGACGACAAATGTCAAAATTCCCATTTTTGCTGCAAATGTCATAACACGTCGACCACAAATGTCAAAATTTCCAAATTTACTGCAAATGTCATAACGCGTCACAGGGGAGGATCCAGGAATTCCGTAAAGGGGAGGCGCCTTTACGTAAAGTAACCCCTCCTTCATTTTCTTTCTCTTTCTTTTTTTCTTTTAAACAAAAGAAATAAAACGAAAAAAAAAATAAGGGGGATGGGGTTGCGCCAGCTTTTTATTTTGAAAGGTGTCTCCCCCTTACGGAATTCCTGGATCCGCCCCTGAAATGCAAGCAATGAGTTTTGACATTTGTGGATGATGCAATCGCGAATCGAGAGGGAGCGCATCCCCCTCTGGTGCCCCTTTCTATTCTTGTTAAAACAGCAGAAGTAAAAACAAAACAAAAAAAAAAAATGGGGGCGGGGGGGGGGGTGCGCCAGCTTGTACTTTTGTAGAGGGGCGGCGCGGCGTCCCCCTCCGTCTCTTATATTTTTGTTATAACAAAAAGAAATAAAATGAAATAAGATGAAGCTGGTTGCGCCAGCTTTTGATTTTGTATAAGGCGCCTCCCCTTTATGGAATTCCTGGATCTTCCCCTGTGACACGTTATGACATTTGCAGTAAATTTGGAAATTTTGATATTTCTGGTCGAGGTGTTATGACATTTGTGGTTAATCCGATTTTGACATTTGTGGTTGACGCAATCGCGGATCGAGAGGGGGCGCTTCCCTCTCTTGTGCCCCCTCTCTATATATTTTGTTAAAACAACAGAAATAAAAAGATGAAAAGGGGGGTCACGCCAGTCTTTGATTTTGTAAAGGCAGCGCGCCGCCTTTACGGAATTCCTGGATCCTCCCCTATGACGCGTTATGACATTTGCAGTAAATTTGAAAAATTTGACATTGTGGTCGACGCGTTATGACATTTTGTGATTAGTTCGATTTTAAATTTTGTCGTCGACGTGTTATGACATTTGTGGTTAATCCGATTTTGATAGTCGTCGTCGACGTGTTATGACATTAGTGTTATGGCCATTATGACATTTGTCGTCGACGTGTTATGATCATATTATAGTGGTTGTTATGACATTACACGATCCAAATTCAAATGAATTTATTAAGAATTTTCTGCATCGATCATGATATTACAAAAATGAAATACAGTCATTTCTTTTTGTTTACAAGAGAATGAAACATGCAGTGTGTACATCCGAATCTAGTCTTGGAAGTTATTAAATGTGGCGTCCCTCAGGGTAGTACATTAGGACCTTTACTTTTCATCATTTACATAAATGATTTTTGTAGATCATCCGACATATACTTTCTTTTATACTTTTTGCCGATGATTCATTATTTTCTTCTCCCACCAAAATCCAATCACTCTACTGTTAATTCCGAATTAAAAAAAGTGACTCAATGGATAAGAGCCAACAAATTATCACTGAATCTTCAGAAAACTAACTATGTTATTCAGTAAGTCTATAGAAGTTTTACCCACAGATATCATCTTTGATGACGTTCACTTAGAGCGTGTATCTCATACAAATTTTCTCGGTATTACAGTGGACGATAAACTTTCGTGGAAGCCTCATATTATTAATAATTATTAGTAAAATAATTTCGCGTAATATTGGTATTATTAATAGACTTAAATCTCATATCCCATTGTCTTCTTTGCTGACGTTGTATTTTTCATTAATATTACCTTATTTAAATTATGGAATCTTAGCATGGGGTATAGTGCCCATCAAACTTTATTAGAAAAAAAAAGGCACTTCTCCGCGTTCCCATGCAGATCCATTATTTTTTAGATATAAGATTTAAAAAATCAAAGATTTGTTTTTCTTACAGCTGGGTCAGTTTATGTTTAATTATAACACAAAATGCACTTCCCAGCATTTTTTATTCAATGTTTCCCCGAAATCAATATTTTCATAATTATCCCACCAGGCGATCAAATGAGTTTCATTTACCCCTTCTTAGAACATTATTGGCTCAAAATACATTTATATACACTGGCCCTAGATTTTGGAATTCTTTAAGTTGTGATATAAAAAATTCTTTATCTTTGAATTCGTTTAAGCGTAAGTTTAAATATTTTTTGTTTAACTCATATTAAGATATTACGATTCATTACTTAGCTGGTCTTTACAGCCTTAGGGAGGGTTCATCGTCAATCATTGATTTCATCATTGTGTATTTTTTACATTATCTTATTTGTATACACTTTGCTCGGCTGACTAAGCTGAAACACCTCAATTCCCTCTTACGATCCCGATGTTTAGCGTGTTGGCTTTTCCTTTCATTTCCTTTTTCTTTCTCTCCTTCCTTTCCATTATTCTTCTGTGTTTTACTGTTATGGTATACCCTACTGTAAAGTCATGTAATGTCGTTGTGTTTCTATTGTCTTGTTCTGTCCTGTCTTGTTCTCTCCTGTCTTTGTAAAAAAAAAAAAAAAAAAAAGAAAGAAAAAAAGGTTTAATGTATTCACAAGAATCCTTTGAGTGGTTCACAATTTACAAGCATGCTTTTCAGTGAACCTCTCAGTTCTTTCTTTTTTTCCCCTCCAAACATAACTTTGTATTCTGCCGGTATGCATGTATAATTTCCTATTTGTTAACCATTTTCTACCATGTAAAGTCGAATACATGCCTATGTTATATCTTCTGATTCATTTCGTGTTTTGTTTGACGAAAAAGAAAGAAGGAATGAAATAAATGAAATGAAATGAAAATGAAATAAAATGAATATAAAATTGAGATATACGTGTATCGACAGATTAAAGAAAAGAGTATATATGAGAGAACGCGTCGATAGGGAACCACTCGGAATAAAGAAAATCACTGACTGAATTAACGGAGTGTATAAATGCAGAAGACTGTCGTCAAGTAAGCATATAGCTTGAAGATACGGCAGTCACATTAGTGGTTGTTATGACTCTATACTGGTCGATTATTGTTGACATTAGTGGGCTCTACACATGGTGACAGCATATTTTGGATGAAAATCTTATGCAATGATATTGTGAATTCACCTAACTCCCTCGGATTTTGAGCATTTGACTTGAAATTTGGCACATGTGACAGCTATGACATATAGTTGTGCAAACTTCATTTTTTCTTAATGTCAAACATTGTGTTGACATGGTAACAGTATTCTTAATGAAAATCATAGAAATTGCTGATTTACTGACTTTACTCACTCAAGTTTTGAGCACTTGACTTGAGATATGGAACATGTGACTATCAATGAGCAAAATAACACATTATTGTTAATTTTATTCAATGTTGAACAATACATTGTCATAGTATTTTTTTTTAAGAAAAGCATACATACAAAGTGATCATTGCCTGTTGAGCTAACTGCCTCAGTGTTTAGTTTTGGGGATATTAATCACATTGAGTGTAGTTCTAGTTTGTATCACAATACTTCTTGGATATTGGAGGATCCGATTACATCTGTAGTATACCTTCATGAAAAAAAGTGCTTGAACATAAAGAAGTGAATAAAGTGCATAATGACTTCATGCAATTACAGTGGTGTAATTTTCCTAGATAACATGTGACTGTTTCTAGACAAACTGATCAATGTAGAGAGTAATAAGTGGTCTTGTAAACAAACATTGTATAAAGTTTAAGAATCAGAAAGAGAGAAGGGGGAGGGACAGAGAGAGTAATATGAGAAACAAATAAATCGTATGATAGGCTAATTCAAACAGTGATCGAGGAAGGAATACACGAGTCATGCATTTGAAAAAGGAGGGGGTCCGAGAGAGGTCGGAAAATGAATATGCAGAGTGAGTCTTTGAAACTAGTATGAAGAAAAGAGGGACAGGTTTGAGAAACAAAATAATATACCATCAGTACATGAAGATAGATTTGGGGGCCTTTAATAGCAACAGATATAACAGGGGGTTGGGGTCTGAGAAATAAAGTTAATACATGTACATACAATGTACATATATAGAGGGGGTCTTAGAAACAGAAATCATGTGATATGAGAGGGAGTCAAGAGAGATAGAGAGAGCTTGTATTTGGAACAAAATACTATGATGTATGGAGAGACGGGAGATGAGAGACGGAAATAAGAGAGTGAGGGGGGTCTGAAAGACAAATACAGTACTTTTGATACAATATTAATTTCAAAATGAGAAAAAAAGGCAAACATTTACCAATGTATATATGATGTTTGTTCCATTTAGGTGTCATTAGATTTAAGCGATCATGTTATTTCACAACTCTCTGATACATGTACATGCATATGTACCATATCGCTATAGCCTATTCCATAACTTTCAACTACTCTCCCTTCAAGCTTTCCATCCATGCTCTTCTTCTTCTCCACTCCTTTTCCCTTCAATCTTTCCTGTCAATATCTAAATTATCAATCAACGGAGATGGAAAAAGTGTTGCATTATATACTTACATTCTGTTAGATTACTCGTCATGTGTAGGCCTTTTGTGCGTTATGCGTTTCAATATGGGGGGGGGGGGGGCAGGATTGGCTTCACCTTCAGTCCCCTCCCCCAACATCAGCAGTAAACGCAAACGTGTAGGCCTACAATTTACAAAGGCGAAAAATGACCATCTAAATGTAATTCTTTGGGAGTATGCGCAGCGCCCCTATCATCCCTTTAAAAATCACTCCAACCTGTATATATATATATATGAATATAAATAAGTAAATAAATAAATATATATATATATATATATATATATATATATATATATATATATATATATATATATATATATATATATATATATATATATATATATATACAAATTGTATAAGTAGACCATTATATACACCCCCATCATACACCAAATTGGTCTTCCATGGAATGTACCCTCAATATATTGATCACTTTTGTGCAGGTTTGATGAGATATCACAGAATATTCATTGCTTTTTTTTTATCTCTTTCCTTATGATTCTCTCTCTCCCCCTCTCCTCCTAGTCAGATTTTTTTGTTTTGTATTATTTTCTTTTTCGCACTCTCACTCGTTTACATACGTACATGTACTACTTGGATGCAGGTCTACCACGGCGAGCAAAACTTTCACAGCGCGTACACACACTCACTGATGAACGTGTACGAATCGAATCGTCGCGAGCGGAGGGTTCATTTTTCAGTGCTCACAGAACTCTTCGCAACCAACAACCCTAGTGGAGTAAGCATAGACGCATCACGAGCGGTTTCATTGAATTAGATTGCGAAAAGCCACAGGCTTGCGTGTAAATAAAAAATACGCATCCGGGCAGCGCGTTTCCGTTTTACACCTTGGCCTAGGCTTTTCTCCGATATATTGCAGTGAACCTGCTGGATTTAACGTCTAGGAGCTAGCGGCGCGCCCTTATGAAATCGTGCTGTCTGTCGCTTGGTATCCGTGTCGTCTCTAGCTGGGTTATACCCACCATAACTGTACCCGTTCAAGTTCGGTCAAAAGTCATACTATATACCGTGAGCTGGAGTGGATCAGACAGTTACCTTATGCATCACAGACTATGGCAGAGTCAGGGGAAGATGCCATTCCTTCACCTTTGTTGGTAGGTGATTTTGAGTTGTGATATCTAATTCTCCTTATGAGACAACCATCCCATGCAATCACACTAACGTTAGTATTCTACCGTACTAAATCAGTGCAGAGCTATCTATTCTATACAATACTCAATAGCTAATGTACTTAGTATACCGGTACTTGCGCGATACCCTAAATGTAAATGGGTCATGGCCTAACCATGTGCATTCCATTTCATTTTTCATCATTACAGTAGCAGGGGCGGATCCAGGGAGGACCGCAACCGGCGCACGCCCCCCCCCTTTATTTTTTGTTGAAACAAAAGAAATAAAAAGAAAAAAATGGGGGGAGGGGTGCGTGCATGATTTTCTAAACACGCCCCCTTCTTTACGGAATTCCTGGATCCGCCCCTGAGTAGGGAGGGTGAGAGAGAGAGAGAAGTCACACCTCTCTAATTTAAATTAATACAGTGACTTTTTACATGAGTTATGTAGCCTACTTTGTCTTTGTGCTGATTTTTTAATATAGCATATGAATTAATGTACATTGTATTATAAACAATCTATACAGTGTACCTTCATGACAATTGACATGTGTTAACTCAAGGAGGTTTTATAGTATAATATTACTATTTATACATGATTTTTTTGTTATGGAGTTCCAACTGGCTGTAATTTACTAATTATTCAAACAGTTGTTAGATTTCTATTGATGTCATCTCAAAAGAATTTCACAGGTGCACTTGTGCCTTTCATAATCAATGTTTGATGCCGCCATCTTGCTGAGCAATCTGAAGATTTATTTTGAGCGTTATATGTTGGCCCTATTTTGCCTATTCATTCATTAAATTGAATGAAATATCACTTAACGTTAAGGATAAAGCTTGTAAGACAAAAGTCAATTCCATCCAGAAATTTTCTCAAAAGTGTAAATCAGAGCTGTTTCAGGTGAAAAATCAGGTGAAAAATTGTACCAACACGGCAACACAACAGCAACTGTAGCAAGCCCATCCTGAAAAGCTGGTTTTATCACTTTTCGGCTTAATTTCCCCAAAAGTATTATGGAATAATCTTCAAGTATAATTCTTTATTGATAGATATATCAGATTAGTGCCCGCATATGGCCAGTCGGGTAGTTGTCAGCTTTATTTCAGCATTTTTTGCTCAATTTCTGTTCGCGCATCCTCGTGTCTGTACTGCCTACCTTTTTATTAAGAAGGGGTAGCGAAGAGTAATTACCATCACGTACAAAGGCACAATTAAAAGGTTATCTTCCTTTGAAAGTGGCTGGTGATTTTGCAATGAGACACTACTTGATCATCTTCTTATCTGTGAGGCAGCTCCAATTTAGCACATACTTAAAGGGATCGTACAGTTTTGGTTGAGACCTAATTTCAAGTTTCTAACTTTTTTGGTGAGATAATGAGAAACCTCTTATGAAATATGAAAGAGCATGTAATTCTACGAGGAATTCAACGTTTATTTGATAAAAATTGGTTTTAAAATGGCTGAGATATCCAAAAAAGAGTGATTCTTATAAAATGTGGGACCCACACTTTTCATACGATCGCTTTGTTTTACTTTGTTTTTGGATGTTTCAGTCATTCCAAACCCGATTTTCATCAAATAAACTTTGAATTCCTTTTGAAATGGTATGCTCTGTACTTTATCATAAGTGTTTTCTTGGTATCTCGCAAAAAGTTAAAAGCCCAATTTTCATCTCCACCAATACTGTACTGTCCCTTTAAGATATTTCTTGGTGGTGGCATCAAACATGAGATCAAAGGGAATAAAACTGTTGTTACTCCATGTATGAAACCTCCTTGATGTAACTATACACAGCCCAGTCGCTGTACAGCGTATTAACAGTGTCTGGTCGGGCTAGTGTTAATATTGTTTTGATTTGTATGTGTTGTTTTATCCTTGTTGAATGATAAATGAAAGGAAACAATATGAGATATGAAACTTAAGATTAAGAAGGCTTTAAGTTTAAGCCCAAGGGCAAGAGTCTAAAAAGCTTAACTTATTGAATTATTCTAATTCATTATACCTAAATTTAGTTTTAATGAATGTAGGCCTACAGTAGGTCCAGATCTTGATCTAGTCTTGTCATTTTAAGTTTTCTTATTTTTTTTATTATAATGTGTAAAACTCAGTGTGTCTCTGAATCTTATTAAGAAAATATTACTTGTAATCGAGCTGTATATTGATCCCCTTTGATTGATACCTTAAGGGCCTAAAAACCCCAACCCTAAATTTTCCCCCATTTCTGTACTCGGGGACAGGGCCTAGGGTCAAAACAGACCCTGTTCTATCGTCTACTAGATAATACCAAGGCAAAAGGAAACTACAATAGGTCTAGTACTACTATTACTAGGTGTACTTACTAGTAGAGTAACTAAAGGTTTAGTCTATGACAAGGGGCGCAGAAGAAATGTGTTCCGCCACCCTTGGTCTACGATGATGCTAGAGTGATGGCGCACACTGATACTGTTTAATATATTGCTGTAATAGTCAAACTAGTCAAGTAGTTAACAACATATTGTACTTGTATACCTGAACAGCAATGGAAAAATTTTTGATTTGGAACAATATAAAAGGTTTTATTTTCTACCTTTTTTCATCTTTTATTTTTCAGGAAATTCTACCTGAGAAGTATACCTACTTTGTGTCGGACTACCAAGCACAAGGAACTGGGTTCACAGCATCTGTGAAAGTAGGTGCACAAGACGAAGATGCTGCAAGGCAGTGGCTGGTTGATTTCCAGCAGTCTTCAAAAACTACATGGCGGGTCATGAGAACGTGCCCAATGGCCGGAAAGTATGTGCTTTCTAAGGTAAGATAAGCAAGTTCTATTAAACGAAATCCACTTGGATATGAGTTGTATTAATCACACATCCAAAAATCTTTCTTTGTTTAGAATTAGAAAATGAAATGTTATTTTTTTGATGTAAGCACTGTATGCCACACAACTTTGGACCCATCATCATTCAGTGCACAAACAAGTCTTAGAAAAACCAAGAAAAATGTAACTGGCATTTCTTTTGATGAGGTTTAATGTTTTTATGTGTTTATATTTTCTACAAATATAGAAAATTTACAGATGTCATCATGGCCAGCAGAGAAAGGCCAAAGAAGGGACAACTCGGCACAGCAAGGACACAGGTTGCTGTGCCAAACTCACCATCTCTGTGAGAAGATCAGTGCCATCAAGTGGGAGGAAAAGCAGGTACATTGTGTATGATTTTTAACTTCCACCTTGAGTTTTATTCAGTTTTTTTCAATCTCTTTGTCAACAGTACAATTTATCTGGGCATTTATGTACACTGTACTTGATAATAATATGGAAATGTAGTATACTTCCTTGTATACACCTTACTACCTAGTAATATGCTGTACTCAGTTTTTTTACTGTGCTGTTCCCATATAGCCAAAAGTGCTTAGAGTGTTAACCTTTTTCAAATCAGTTGACGCAAATTCTAAAAGCCTATAGATATTTTTGTATTCTTAACCAATTGTATATTTGAATGTAATAAACTACATTGTATGGAAATTTAAAAATTGTCATATTTTTCTTCTTACCCCACCTCATTCTCTCCTTGCAGAAACTCAGATCCCCATTTAGAGTTGCTCCCAACTCTTGTAACCATGAGTTGGGAGCACAACCATGCCATCTGCATCCCTGCAGCCCTGAAATTCAGGGATGTGAGTGCCGACACCTGCCACAAACTGGAGGATTTCTACAGAAGGGGACATTCTCCAGCCAGTGCCCTAAACCTACTCGAAATGGAGCTTCAGGATGAATGTCCAGACGAGTACATCCTGAATTCAGCCGACAGGGCTGTCTGCCCAGATTTAAAGTTTTGTTATAGGTCAGTGACTTCATTGTTACTTTTATGCCTCCGCCACAAAGTGTCACCGGAGGCATTCTGTTGTTGGGTTGTCCGTCCATCTGTCCGTCCGTAATCAATTTTGTGGACAGTGTATCTAAAAAGCAGTTATAGGTATCCTAATGAAACTTGGCGTGTATATGTATGAGGTGGCAAAGTTGTGCCTATCAACTTTTGAATGCACATGCTCGAGGTCAAAGGTCAAAAGGTCATGGTCAAATGCTCAAAATTTCACTATTTCCCCTGTATCTCTGCAATGTCTGGAGGTATTTTCTTGAAATTTGGTGTGTACATGAACTATCAAAAATAAAGATTCCCCAAAGAGAGTTTTGGGTCATGAGGTCAAAGTTCAAGTGTCAAAGGTCAAGTGAAAATGTTAAATTTTGACTTTTTTCTCCATATCTCAATTATTACATTTACCCTTAGTGTAAATGCATGTACTGACTGACAGTGATCATGTAGGTAATTTATTTGTTATGGGTCAAAGGTCAGTGGATCAAAAGTCAAGATCAACGCATTAAAGTTGTCATTATATCCCTCTTATCTATGCACTGCTTGCAGGATTTTTTCATCAAACTTAGTGTATGCATGCATTACCCAATACAGATTCTCTTGGGATTTTCTTGTCAAAAGGGTCAAAGGCAAAAAAGGTCAAAGGTCAAGTGAAAGTGATAAATCTTCACTTCTTCTTTAAACTTATAAAAGGGTCAAAAGTTGGGTACGAATCCCCAAATACCTGCACTATTATTAGACAGTATAGCCATTCATCCAAAAAAACATAGTTCAAGGAAAGTGAACATTCAATGCATTGTCAAAAGCCTGTCATTTCTAATATTTTACCAGTTATGTGAAACTGTCATCACACATTGTCAAGACACTGTGCTATAGACCCATTCGGAGAACCATGCATTAGTTTATTCATATGTTTATTTCAGTGTTTTGTCCAGGATTGTGTTCTAAAAATCTGTACTTTTTACTATGCATAATAATGTAATCATGACCAGAATCAGATATCTGATGTTTAGCTTCCATCATCCAAGGCAATTTATATTTCTATGGATGTTTCTGAATTGCACATAGTTTAATATGAATATGATCAGACATGTTATTTCGTTAATTGAAGAATCATAAGAAAAAATAGGAATTGAGTAATGGATAGATTTCAAATTCCACGAAGCACCTGTGTGCAACCTCTATAAATTACTTCGAACTGGAGATCACTTTGATGTCAGAAGAATACATGAAATGATGCAGATATGAGCTTCACAAAATAAAAACCCAATCATTCAAGGGTCGCATAATTGCAATGAATTCAAAAGTTTTACATTTGACATTTGCAGGACCCCCCCCCCCCATGATTGGTGAATCATGAATAAGTAGTACATGTAGATGATGTCCTACGAATAGTAGTAGTAGTAGTAGTACTACTACTACTACTACTACTATCTCTACTACTACCACTACTACTAGGACTACTACTGTTACTACTACTACTATGACTACTACTACTTTTACTACTGCTACTACTACCACCACCACCACTACTACTACCACTTCTACTACTACGCTGCTACTACTGCTACCACTTTACTGCTACTACTACTACTGCTACCACTACTGCTGCTGCTGTTACTACTAGTAATACCACTACTACTATACTACTACTACTACTTTTACTATACTAGTACTACTACTACTTCTACTTTTTAAAGTGCTCAGTCTTAGCAACTTGTAAGCTTTTTGCAAGGTACCATATTCTAGCTTCAGAGTTTCAGGTGAATGAAAATTATGATCGATTTATTCCTGATGCATTTTTCAAAATCTTGAATTTGACAGGCTCTACTACAAGATATTTCAGAGAGCTTATGGCTCCACAGATGGGGCAGACATGCTTACCTTCCTAGAGGAGCAGGTCATCAACAACTATAACTCTGAGGCTGGGATGATTTGTGCAAAAATCAAGAAGACCAGCAACCAGGAAGTCATCATCGCTATTTGCACACCAATGATGCAACGTGTCCACTCCATGGTGGGTCACAGCAGTGAGCTGGTCTTCATAGATTCGACAGGTATTTTCATTTCATGGTATTTGCATATTTATGATTTGAAAGAAATTATTGTATTGTAGCATTCAAAACCCATTGGATTATGTGCATACTTTGACAATTTTATATTTCAGGACCGTATAGATATAAAATGCTAGAAGTACAAGTGTATCTAAAAATATTGTCATCTGGTCATAACATACACGTGCCTGTGCTAGTCATTGGATACTGCGAAACTGGATGTTCCATAAATTCATACATTATATTAGAACTTGAGATGAAGGATTTTTTTTTTCTTTTTGTTTTTATGCCTCTCTCCCCCTGAAGAGTGCCAGAGCCAATATACTATCTGGTTGTCCATCCATTGGTACAACCTAGATTTTGTTAATTAATCCTAAAATAGCCATTTCCTTTTTACCATCTCACCACCGAGGGGGGCAGATTATGCCATTATTGACCCGACCATTAACCAGTCTTTGCCTATTTTTAAAGGTGCGTGGTCCCGGTGGTTTAGTCAAATGCGTACGCTGGCGCATGGCGCAAGTTTCCTATAGAGACCTACGCTATCGACTCCTCTTTAGCGCTTATGCTGTGGCCCACTCCCCCAAGTCCGAAGAAGTCCGATTCACTGCAGTTAGTGGTCCGATCACAGTTCGGCTCATGATTTGGCTGAGGGGGATGACAGCTTTAGCGAACTTCTTTGTGATGTCATTCTAACAAGCACATATGCACGCACCCTGGCATTCCTACAGACTGCGCGATGCGCAGAGAAGACAAAGAAGACAACGTTACTTAGCAACACCTACGCACTTTACTCTTGATGACAACTCAACTTTGGTAATCTTTGTATCAATGCTAGCGGTGATCGGCAGTATCATCACCAGCGCCCTCTACACTATTGGGACTATGCACCTTTAATGTTTTTTATCAGTTTATACTGCTTGATTATACCAATGGGCCAAGTGTTTGTATGATATTTATTCCCAGGTAATGTTGACCGCCATGGAAGTAGAATCTTCCTGCTTCTGACTCACAGTTCATCAGGTGGCCTTCCATTAGGGGTTATCATCACCTCAAATGAACAAGAGCAGACAATCACGGAAGGCCTGGAACTCCTGAAGACCATTTTGCCAACTGATGCATTTGGAGGAAATGGTAATGAGGGTCCAGCAGTATTCATTACAGATGATTGCTTATCAGAGAGGAAGGCTCTTCACACGGTTTTTCCGAAGTCTACCCTGCTTCTTTGTACCTTCCACCTTCTACAATCTGTGTGGCGTTGGCTTTGGGACAGCAAGCATGGTATCAACAAAGATCACCGCCAGAGCTTGTTTTTCTATGTGAAGCAAATGATGTACGCAACGGACCCCCCTGCTGTTGAGGCAGCCTACCAACGTGCAAGGAGTGATCCTACTGTTGTTCGGTGAGCATGCCTGTGTTGTCTCTGTACTAGGCTTTCCATTGGGTGTAACATGTATTGGGGGTAACATGTATGCATTTATGGATTCTCTTTATATTAGGTTACTAGTATCATATGATAGGAATAACATTAAAGGACAAGTTCACCTTCATAAACATAAGGATTGAGAGAATTTAGTAATATTAGTAGAACACATCATTGAAAGTTTGAGGAAAATCAGACAATCCGTTCAAAAGTTATGAATTTTTGACATTTTTGTGCAGTACCCGCTGGATGAGAAGACTACCACTGCAGTGTATGAATAACTTAGATGTCACATGCGTACAACAATATAAGGAAAGTATAAAAAGAATTTCACAAAATTCCATCTTTTGAAAAAAGTACACATTCCCCTGACTCATTGCAGACAAATGTTATGGGTAATATTATTCCCCCTGCCTTTAGAAAGAGGCAAGTCAAGTGCTCTTTTATTATGCGAAAAAAGTGAAAATATGTTGAATTTTCTTTTACATTTTCTTTATACTGTTGTACGCATATGACTCACAAGCTGTAGTAGTCTCCTCATCCAGCAGTTCCAACACAAAAATTAAAAAAATTGATAACTTTTGCATCGATTGTCCAATTTTCCTCAAACTTTTACTGATGTGTTCCACTAATATTGTTGCATTTTCTCAATCCTTATGTATATGAAGGTGAACTTGTCCTTTAAGGGAGTTTAAGATGAAAGAATGGTTATACGTGTGTATTTACATGAAGTTTCTACAAGTTCTAATCTCATTTTCAAAATTCTTATATCTATCACAGAACATGAGATGCAATTAGTAATTGCATTCTGAACTGGTGGTCTGAAAGAAAAAAATATCAGAAAAAAGCTGTAAAACTTACAGTGACAAAAACATATATTTAACCTTGCTATTGTGAATATAATCTTGTGTATAAAGAAGATGTGTGGTAATTCTTGTCATTCTTTTAAATTTAGGTACCATGCTTATGGAGCATACCTCGAGTCCCTATATGAGAGACGTCAAGTTTGGGCTCAGGCATTTAGATTGGGACTTCGGATCCGGGCCAACAATACCAATAATTATGCCGAAGCTGCCATGAGAGTCTTGAAGGATTCCATCCTGCAACGATCCAAAGCCTTCAATGTGCCGCAATTGGTAGACTTTATCCTCTGCAGGCTTGAAAGTTTCTACCAAAGGAGACTTCTGGCAGTTGTCAACCAGCGCCCACTGAAGTGGAAAATCCAACCCCATCGTGGATCGACGATCAGCAAAGATGACATTTTCAAAGTAAATATTCTATAAATGTTATAAATTGTTTAAAAAATAAAATTCTGTGTAATCTTCAAAGTGTGATTCATGTTAATCTACAAATGGGCTATGGTACTAGCCACCATGTTTTTAATGTGTCAATCTAACACCCTCACCCCCCCCCCCCTACTAACAGTAATTCGTTCTTCCATGGCAGTTTATAGCCGTGCAGGAGCATTCCTAGAACAGTCGCTATTCAATCGTACATAGGCCTGTGTAGCGAGGGTCTATTTACGGTAGCGGTAGAGCTAGGTTTTGTAATGACAGTTGTAAAATTATTTTTAACAGATTGTAACGCTAGAAGACTAACCTATAACGTTAAGGGTCTACAACTAACGCAAGCTTGTTGAGGTAAGTGTTTGTGGTGATGTATGAGAATGTGAACTTTCTAACAATGTAGGGCCTAATCTCTTCTGTCTGCAGTCACTGGTACGTGAGCTGTAGACTACGGACCTGGCCCTGGTCCAGGTCCAGCACTAGTACAGTAGTAGCATAACCTAAAACTACTGGTGTCAAAGAGACTTGCTCAGTTCAGGCGGTGGTAATACTAGTAAGTAGTATAATGGGAAATCCTTTGCCTTCCGGCCCTGTCACGACTGTCTAACATTAACGGGAGTAGTAGGCTCTACCAGGTATAGCTTCCAACACATTCACCAGTTTGTTTCTCTCTCAAGCTGCCATACCAGTTACAACAGTTTGGCAAAAACAAATCTGTTGCAATTTTGCAATTCTCGCTTGTAGCGCGTCATTATGCTGTGCATGAGGTGTGATGATACTGCTTAGTGTGCTCTGTACTGTGGTCACGATGATTGCATTTGTGTGTGTGCAAAGCGTCTCTGTGTATGTTGCGCGCATCATAGCAATTGGTTTTTGATGACGTCACCCCTCCTGACATAACGCCATTTGTTTAACGTAGTCGCAGTTATATTCCATGGTTGTACGTAATTTACGTCATGTTATGAATATATAACGCTTCTCATCCTTGTGACCATGGTCACGTGACTGCATTCTGACCAATCACACATTGATATCTACATAGGTCATTTCATATCATTATATAGCTATCCTTATGAATAGCATTGTTGCTCTGGTTTTGTTTTAATCCTTGAATACCTTTATGTATGAATTTAAAGCAGCTTGCAGTCATTTGATACAATTGATCAATGATTTTTAGCGTGAATGAAGGTTGTGAAATGGAATGAACAATTACATGCTAGTTTCAAGCTACTCTTACAAGGTAAAATGAAACTATGCAAGGACACAAGTTCACTTGAAAAGTAAATCAATACTAAGAAAAAAAAAATCTGTTAAAACAGCCATGATATCAAAGTCTAAAACCCAATTATTGCATGTAATGGCTGTTATTATTGCCAGACAGGGGAGAGTACCTACCAGGTCACCAGCCAGAGTGATCGACTGTGTCGCTACACTGTTGACATGGCTGTTGGTGTGTGTTCCTGCCATGAAGGTGTCACTGGGGGTGCCTGCAAACACCAAGAGGCCATTGTGAGGCACTTTGACGTGGCTTCGAGCAACTTCCTGCCTACATCTGCTACCGAAAGGACATTGCTGCTTCAAATTGCGACTGGGTGTAAGAAAAATTGAGCCCTATGGAATTTTACTGTTGGAATTTTAATACACATTCAACTTGCTGTTTTGTTGTTAAATTGATTTTGACCATTGAAAGGCTTTGACTGACACAGAGTTTGACTTGTTCCAAAGTCAACTGTAATTCAGATATAACTGTCATTGGCCAACATTAATGATTCCAATTGTCTGTAAATGACTTCCTTCTTTCTTTAAAGGGGAAATTCAGACATTTTTGAGCTGTCAGTGAATGGAGCAAAACAAGAAGGACTTAACATTGGAAGTTCGATCAAAATCTAAGAATTGGTTCAAAAGTTGTGCATTTTTAAAGTTCAAGTAAATCCTTATTATGGGGATTCTTGAATTGGCAACACTGCCAGTATCTGTGATGTAATTGTGGAGTACTCTACATTGGTTTTGTACACAAAATTAGATATTTTTCCTGTTCACAAAACATTGGGTCAGGAATAAACCTGATACTTTCAAAAATGCTTGCAGATTTCATGTAGCTTTCGTTCAGATTTAACTTTTTCTCGCAGATTTCTCAATGTGTACATGTATGTATAAGTGTATTTTATTACTTTTGTTATTTTGGTCATCAGATGTTTTTAATATATGTATATAATATAATTGTATAGTTTTTATATTTTGATTGTAGACTGATTGTATGATTCTGTATGTTACTATAAAATGAAATATGATATTGTACAAAATTCTGCAATTCAACCATCTTCATGGCTGCGAATGAATTTTTAAATAAACCATTACCATTACAACACGCCATCTTTATACGTAAGCAGAGCAGGAAGTCATCAAAAGTTATAGACCAATTTGGGTTCGTTTAGGGCACCAGACAATTTGTGGCACTGGGCACAGCCATTAGCTCATTTTGCGGTGTCCCAGCATACCCCCCTTCCCTCACCCCACGGGCAACGTGTTTATCGCGCACTTGTAACAAAGGTTCGCGCACTAAGCAAGCATTCGCGTAACCAGTATGAGATGCCTATTAGCTAAAGCAACCATGCATCAGTTTTTCATTCCATGCGCATGCTAATGTAGTCTTTCTTATTCCACTTAATTCACTTAAAGAAAATTAATGTCTCCATTTATTTCTACATGTACTTTGATATGGGTATGTATAGCCTGTCCAGGTCCATGATCTAACTTCACTGAGTTTGTATATAACTACTGAGTACTACAGACAAGTAAAAATCTAAAGATTGAAATGAATGCTTATTCATTTGAATTTAAGGTGATGACAATGTTCCGTCAGGTTGGCTGGACCCTCTTCAGACCTCTGAGTCAATGGCAGAAGACGGGCCAGAACCTGAACAGCATGGAACATTGCCAGCCACAGGCCATAGTGAAATACAAGACCCTCAACTTGTTCGAGTCGAAAGTCTCCGTGCTCAAGGTGATTTGCTCAACGCATTTGACAAACGACTCCATGGAAACGTATCAAGCATCTCTGACTCACGATGTAAGTATAGCTTTCTATTCTTTATTACTTGGTTATAACAGCATGTTTGCATTTGGGACCATGAAAATTATGACCTTGTTAACAGGTCTTTTGTTACATCCGTTTAATGAAAAAATAATGACATTAAAATATTAATAAAAACAAGATTTTAAAGACCTTCCATCACCCAAATTACTGTGTAATGATATGATTTTGTTTTATGTGATCTCTCACTGTAATTACGTTTTACTGCATTAATCTCTTAAACATGAGAAGGAATCATGAATACAGGTCTACATTGAATCTTTGCGTTTGCTGAGAGAAGCATTTGATATTGTCTTCATTCCAAGTAGTAGAAGTATTTTATTCCTCATTTTAGCAAAAAAAACCCAAAAAAATAAGATAAACAAAAGGATTTATTTTTACCAATATTATGTATTACAAAAGCATTTAGTATGGAATGATTACTTCCATCTAAAACCTCAAAAATAGAATCATTTGTGACCTGCTGCAACAAAAGGATCAGAAAGTTGGGGGAGGATGATTTTCTTAAAATGACATGACATTATTCCCTTACTCTTCCACTTTAATGTCATATATAGAATGACTCATAAAAGGACTCTGTTGAGGAGATATGAATGATTTTATTAGCACATGTGGAGTGGTTTAGGAAATCAGAGTTTAGAGAAAACCGCCTTCAAAGTTTCTTTCCGAAGCTATCATCGTCAATGGGAAGCAAGACAGTTTTCATCGTTTCACAATAGAAGGTATGCCCCTAGCAACCTCCACGATTATCATTCAAGCTTAGCGCCAGTGATCTATGCACGACCAATCAGTAACCAGGATGCCACACACTGACCAATGAGGTCACTCCCTCGTTGCTAGGGGCGGGGTCTTACAGCTGCAGCTCTATATCCAAATCTTCGGACATGCTTCTGTTCTGTTGAAAGTTGGAAAATCATGGCCCAGAAAAATGTTATTTTCTTGCTTTTCCTTTGATCATTTACCTTAGATATTTTGGCACATGATAGAAGTAACATTAGACTACAAATTTGTATTAAAAACAGAAATCCGAATGTTCTAACGGATTTTGATGATCTGACTTAAATCTCGATTTTCTCAGTTCACTCGTCAGCGACTTTAGGATCCTTTTGTTGTAGCGTGTCACATTTGGTTCCATTTTGTGCTTAAATCAAAAAGAAAAAGAAAAAAAATAGTCAAAGATTGAAAAACATGCTTTGCTTTATATTGCCACACAATAGTTCTGTCCTAAAACATCAACGATTGTGCGATATCATCCGCAAAAACATTTTTGGAAAAGTCACTAAATTTGAAGGAAATTGGAAAAAAACTCAAGGAGTGGCAAAGAAATTTATGTTAGGAGGCACATATGCAAGCATGTTTGGTGGTATAGCACCAAATATGCTGGCACAGTAGTCTTTGGAGCTGACATTTATGGCTTTCACTTTTTTGAAGCACTATATGATAACCATGGTGCATATTTTTTTTTCACAGGTGCATTTTCACACCACAACAGATATTTTGAGAGCACGTACGACCATGCAGCTCAGATTTTTTAAAAACTGGAAACTTGTAAATTTTGCCTGTAAGATTTAATAATAATAATGATAATAATAGTAATGATTATAAAAGTTATGATAATAATGATAATGATAATGACATGATAATACAGTTATTAAGGTGAATTACAAGTAATTTCTCTTGGTAATAAGTTGTAGCATGATATTGTTACACCAACATCATTGAAAATTTTATAATCATGTTCAATTCATGAAATTCATGTACATGTGATTGCCATTCATTCTAACATGTTATTTATACCAGCATGAATTGTTTTTAACCTAGAGGTTGTTACATATGCACATATGATTCTTCAAAATGGATTTGCATGATACATGTATTTTGTAGTGTCTCATTCATTTGCATGATCTAACTGTTGCCATTACTTGTTTTCATTCTTTGTTTCAATGTGACAACTTAATTATGAGGGAATGCTTGGATATCTTCTGAGCTCATATAAGTAAGTGCCATTTTGAATTTTGCTTTATTTAATAATGAAATTGTTACATTTGTACAGCTAGATTTCTTGTAGTTTGAAATGCAGATTTTGTCACATTTTTGGGGTCTTTTAAAGCAGCATATTTGTCACAAGTGCATCTGCAGCATGGAGGTTAAACACACAAAAGCCCATGTGATAACTGGGGTAAGCAGCATTTGTGTTCTAGTCTTCCATACTGCAAATAGACTTGTGGTGAAATGTGGCTGTAACCCTGCTTTAACTTTTAAGATATGTTTTTAATTTTTAAAAACGTCAGTAAGGAAATATAAAGGACATACTTTTCTCCATAATGTTCTATATAAAAAAAATCATTCAGTGGCTGTCTTTGAAGAATTTACTCATCAAATCAAATGTCTCTTCCAATGAAGTGAAATATTTGTTAGAAAGATAAGAAAGTTCCCAAAATGTTGTTAGGCAGATATCAAATTCAAGATTGGGGGTCAGAGGTCTATGAACTTTATGGTCAAAATACTTGTTTTTGTAGCAAGTTACTGCACTAATGATGATATCAAAGATTTTGCAAGACAGGAGATGTTAAAGATTTAAGGTCAGAGTCCAAGGTTGGGTCTAAGAAGGTCAAGTAATTAAGTTTTTAGCCATGAGCTCATAAAGAGTTAACAAGGGCCATGAAATTTAATGTAAACATTTAGAGATTATGTCATTTGCAAAGTATAAGAGGATAAATGTTACTTTTCAAGGTGGTCAAAGGTCATCAATCTCTGAGGAACATGCCGATTCCAGCTAGTTGATGGTGTGTGACAATTGGTATAAAATTTTGAATGCTATTCTCATTGCATTATTTAATAGTTGATTGCGAGAGAATGCAGAGGCCATCTCTCATTCTAAGAGGAAATGCTCTAGATTTTATAATGATGATGGTTTGGATCATATCCCTACATAAATGCCATTTCTGTAATAGCCTACAACTGATTAATATACTGTATCTTTTGTATCTATAGAGTATAATTTGTCAGGTAAAAACACAATTGCTTACTCCAAAAGTTGATACACAATGTAGTTTGATTGAATGCAAGCACTTTGGGTAGAGATATCCTTGATACTCCAAAAGAACATTTGAAATCTGTTTCTCTGTTGTGCATTGCCAGCCCCATACATTAAATTTAACTTATGAGTAATCTTCTGAATAGATCTCTAGGCTCGTCACATAATCAACATGATTATTCTCTTCCATTTTAGCTCAAGAATATGACAACATTGTTGAAGGAGTCCATGAAATGTTCATGGAGATGGAGGAGCAGCTGAGGCAGGATCGGGAGACATTAGCTGAGCCTTTCAGGGCAATGATAAGGTCCTACAAAAGGCTGAAAACCAAAAGTAACCTGGTGTCAGCTGTAAGAATGTTTGGTAGGTATAGTGGTGTCAACCTAGCCAGACGTAAGGTAACCCACAAGACCACAGGAGCAGGGATTCTGAAAGCATCGGGGGCCAGCATAAGTGTGCAGCCAACGGCCATCTCTCGTAGAAAGGTGAAGATTGGGGGAAGGAAACGGCTGACAGGGGGTCGCCCAACCAAACAGGCAGCAGTTGTCGAGCATGGGTATGCAAAAGGCTGCCAGTCATCTCAGCTTCCCCGCAAAAGGCGTGCAGCTGCTCCACATTGTCTCAGCCATGCTGTGACATTGTGCCAGTCGCTGGGAAAAACCCACAGTTCAAAATGAACTTGCTTGTACCAATAGGATGCCTCTTCCCTGTAGGTTGCTGGGAGGCATTATGTTTTCAGGTCAATGTCAATGCACTTTGCCTAAACTATACATTTCTGCATATAACTTGAGATAGGAATGCTTAGTAGTTTGTTTATGTTTTGTAGGCATTATCAAATTGACAAGGACTTTCGGCTTTTACAGACTTCTTTTTTCATTGTCATCTTTAAATGAGTATGCGATGTCTTTGCTATTTGTATACTTGCACTGTTTTCTTGTTATTTATATTGATGGATTGAAATAGATAAATGAACGAACAAAATGCTGTTACTTGCAAGAAAGATTAGAAATAAAATGACAAATATTTCTATGAGGAGGGGTAAAATATCAAAGGTCAAGGTAAAAGGTCAAATGAATTAGTTGAAAATTCTCATTTTTCTCCACATAGATATCTTGTTACCACAATATCTGGAGAAACCTGCAAGTAGATTAGGATCCTTCTTGCTTGCTCCACATGAACCCCATGATTGATCCATTCATTGAATAGAAATTGGATGGGATAAGTTCAAAGGTCCAAGGTCAATTAAGTTTACTTGACATTGGGCTGCACTTTTAAAGAAGGTTAATTCAGGACTATATTTCCATATGTTTTGCTTTCAAGAGTATCTTGAAAGTTTGAAAACCTAGTGTAGCATCAAACATTTCTGTTTGTACAGTGCGTAGAAAAAAAGGGCAGATATTGGTTTTTGCCTATGTATATACAAATAGAGTGCTTTGGTTAATAGGAGGTGCATGCGAGAAGGCAGAGGCATTCTAGTCTACAGCGCAGCAGTCAAATTCCTCTATTATTCTAATGATATTTGAAACAGTGATAATAATGATAATGATAATAATTATCATTGCAATAACTGTAGTGAGGACAGTAATAATCATAACAGTGATAAAAGTAATTATCAACAAGAATCAGGGGTGGATCCAGGAATTCTGCAAAGGGCGCGCGTGACTAATATTTCTGGTGCCACTTCCGAGTTTCATTTCATTTTTTCATTTTTATTTCTTTTTTTTTTATCAAAAATAACGGGGGGGGGGGGGGGGGGGGGTACGCCGGTTGCGCCCCCCCCCCCCCCCCCCCCTCTCTGGATCCGCCACTGAGAATCATCAAAATAGTGATAATTGTATAGCCCTGCAGGTACACACTGCAAAAGGACGTTTTGGATTCAGCAGCTTTACACCTTGTCACATTCTCACATGCACTCTGAAGGTTGCATCTGGTGTAGAGCACAGTCCTGGTGGCGCGTCCTGGTGTACTTTCCACTTCCACACCTGTAAGTTTATCTTTTGATGATGCTGCCACCATTGTTTTATTTTTGTTTCATTTGAATATTCATAAGTTCTGGTCAAGAGATTTTTTCCGAAAATAGGTGAAATTACAAAATGTCATGTCTTCCTTATTTCTCACCCATTTCTTATAAGTTTTGCACCATTCTGTAGGGAATAATTTTCTCTTTAGTCACATTTATTGTGGCTTGGAATTTCCCTTTAAGTGACACTAATTTGTGATAATAAAAGAACAATTGTGTGGAGAGAGAGGGAGAAAACTGAACTGATACTATGTCTGGTCCTGAATGCATCTTGGTATCATCTCTGCAATCTGTTAACTCCATTATGGCGCCTGCACCACCCTTCATAACTTATGATACTAGTACTTCTCCCCACCCCCCTGTTGTCAGTTTCCCACTCCACAAATTCGCAGAAATTATGGTAAAGTACACTTGAGATTTACTCAGTGATGGGTACTCAATTGGTATCAAATGTCATGTACTTTTTCTTTTGTAAATTAACAGAGTTATCCACACAATGTGAGACTTTCAATTGGTTATTTAGTCAAGTGAAAAAACATATTGTAATAATGCAGAATATGTTAAAAGTAGGGGATACCTTTTACAGACCTCCCAAAATGCAGCAAAACATTAAACATGAACCTCAGGGGACTTGCTTAGGCCACTGCTTAGAAATTTGGAAGTCAACAGTTATCTAAAATTTGAATAATGCACAAAACTCAACTACTCAGTAGTTCTGTGTGTCAGCCACGCTTAAGCCTTTTTGTTGCATTCTTCTGTATTTGTGATCTATAAACACAAATCTAAAAGTACAAGAGCTGATGTAATAACATATAGAGTGTGTGGTAAGAATGTATATAGAAATGTTTGTAAGTGTTGATGAACTTTCTTCACAAAATATACATGATGGACACACATGCAGTACATGGGTCTGCAAAGGTAGCCTAGTAATGTACTGGAATTTACGGTGAGCCCCGAAAACAATTCAATTCAAAATCTAACCGTCAAAAAAATGTACTAAATGTTACCTTCCACTTTCAATACTCTATGGGAGTTTCTAAAATTATATTCTCTTCAGCATACCACTGTATTTATACAACTCTTCATTTAAGGCGTGCAAATGGGATTCCCTACCTTTAATGATCCATCAGGACTACAAGGAAGATGGCTGATGATTGACTCACAACAGTACAGATACAAATAGACTATGCTAAACAGTTGAAATGCTCAAGTTTAACATTATTTGAGAATTTATTTGATACACAACATTAAAAAGCAAATTTCTTTTGTGGATAATATTGGGTACAATCTACACAGGTAAAGATATACCAAATTACAAGTGTCATAACCCAGTCCAATTTGAGATGGGATAAACACATTAATTAGTACTCTGCATGTATGGTTTACTGTCCTCAATTTAGGGAATACATACTTTGCTCGATAAAGGAATACAATTGCATTATATATATATATATATATATATATATATATATATATATTGAATATCCATTGTACATTTTTTTTTTCAATGTCATCTCCATTCTTTTCCACAATCATGTCATGCACCTTGTCCTGGCTTTTGTTACATTAGAGACAATAGATCTGTTTTTGACATATTTATGTAGATACATGTATACTGTAATTGCCTCTAGATGAATAAAGTCATGGGAATAGAAACATCCAGTGAAGGTGCTGTGTGTGTAGCAGTTTCAACGCATTACTCTCTATGGGTTCGAATACCTACTGTAACTGCCAAACATTTTGTACGTGGATCATAAAGATTTTTGTGCTTCAGAATACCTTGGATTACCACAGTGTACAACATTTTCAGGCACCTTGGAAATGGAGTAAAGATTAAGGTATCATTGCACTATAAATGTCTGCAAAAATGTCATTATGTTATTATAATTAAGCAGCCTTCACACTTTGGCAAGTCAACATAGCGAGATATGGCAAGCTGTTGTGAGTCGCCAAAGGGAGGCACTCGCGAGAACTGGCATTAAGCTCTTCATGTTACTCTGGATGACCACGGATGTGCTAGAGAAGGAGAGACAACTACTGCTCTCCTTTGAAGTCATGCGCGGCACCGCCGAGAAGTTATGCGTTCAACTACAGGTGGAAACCAGGTGCTTTGACAAAAGAGAGCATCAATAATCGCGACTAGCGCTCTCACATATAGAAATACTTGCCCCTACTGCAATTCGCTCTCTCTTTCAATTTGATGGCAACAATGAATTTGTGTACCTTTTGAATTGGAGCAGGCAATTAATATGCAGTTACACTGACAATTTTAAAAGCAAATTGTTTACAGCACGCTGGAACGGGCTTTAGCGGAGTACTTTATTTGAAAGATGAAAATATCCCAGATTAAAAGATAAAAAACTAACCTGCGGAAAAGTGCGCATTAAAGAAAAATATAAGGTTTTTTACTTCATTTCATCTCCATTTGCACATTACATAGAGACTAGAAATACATGTTTATGAAATAGAATTATTTCCTAACTATTCCAGATCAATTGGAGTATTTCATTTAAAATTTTACAGTGAAATAAAGCTTGTAATTCAACAAAAGGTCAAATGTGTTCTTCGTCTCCGAACTTCGTCTTGCAACTAGAGGGGTGCCGAATATGACTTCAAAGCGAATAGGGGAATGCTAGACATCCCATTGTAACGCCTTGAACCCGAACATGTGTTTGCGTGAATCTGTATATCACCTCCCTGGGATAACTCACGACGACTCGGAATTCTGCACAAATTTCTCTGAGGTCGCGAGTAACTGTCTAAGTTAAGAACATGTTCAACATTTAAATGTATTAACTCGTCAAAGCTCGTGCTGAACTTGGATTGTTTTTTTTTTTTTTTTTTTTTGGGGGGGGGAGCAAGAATGTTGCACTTTTCAAAAGACTGCTATAAAATTCTTCAGTCCTACCAAAATATGTTATTATTGTGATCTAGTCACCTGCATGGGTATTATGTTTGTTAGTGCATCGATACCATATATCTGTCACGAAATGCACTGCATAAAAAAGCGAGCAATTATTGATTTCATTTATAATTATTATGATGGCAGAAATTAAAGACATGAGAACATAAGAACAAAAGTCTATTCTTTGTCAATGAATGATGCTGTTGCGAGTGAAATTAATAAGAGTTGTGTTGTGAACATGTGTCTGCAATCATGTATGACTTTCTCCCCTGGTATTTGGGTTTTCTATGTGTGTGTGTCTCTGTGTGTGTGTGTGTGTGTCTGTGTGCGTATGTCGGTGACTTGTTTTTACGTGCCTACGGCCACATAGTACATTCCAAGAAGCCAGAATGTTTATCATTTGATGTGGGGTGTGTGTGTGAGCATGTATTCCACCATGAGCAGAGTTTATTATAAGTTATTGTTCATCTACTCGGGCATAAATTTCTGAACAGCATTCTAATGAAATAAAATCCAATCTTGACAAAAAAAATCTTACTTCACTTTAGTGAGGACAAGCTAGTTCACAGATTCAGGGCACCTAAATGTGATCTTCGTTTAAAAAGGTTTTTATTTTATCTGAGACCTCCTGCATGACTTGTAGGGGGGAAAATAGTATACAAGTCTTTGTGTCTGTGTGTGTGTGCGTGTGCCCGTGTGTGCATGACATGCATTACATGTATGCATTACAACCATTTGTATTTCTATAAATTCTTTTCATTTTGTTTTGTTGTGGCATGGATTTTGCATGAGTGCATGCAGTTTGCCCATATTGATTCATAATGTCACATTTATTTCAGTAGGCTGATAACGAGCCTGAGTTGAAAGAGAGAGAAGTGATAAACCGCGTATGAGTGATTGACTTCCCTGACTGCAAGCTGCATTACCCTCCATGCAGGATAACGCATACCGCGGTAGTTTTTTTCAGGTATTCATGACAGCATATGCATGACATGACAGCACCACAGAACCAGCGGACAAGGATATGTATATAGACTACGTTCACCAGTCGGTTTGTTGCTATTATTGGCGAAATTGCCTAGGCCAAGGTGTAAAACGGAAACGCGCATCCGGGCAATTACCCCCGGAGGGAAATTACCCCCGGCCAAATACTTGTTAGTGGTAAGGTAAGAGTAAAGATTAGGGTTAGGGTTAGGTTTAGGGTTAGGAGTTTGGGTTAGGGTTAGGGTTAGGTTCAGGATTAGGATTAGGGCCAGGGGAAGGGTGCGGGGTAATTGCCCAGGGGGTAATTGCCCTAGACCCATTTCAGGGGGCCTACACAGGATAAAAGATGAATTCAGGACCTTATTATGGCATAAAGAAGTAAAATTTCTGCCTTATCATAAAATATGTTTGAAGAATTTTTTTTTTGTACTTTCCAATCTTTAGTTAATCAATGTTCGCCGGCTAATTTATTACCATATGCTAGCCTACTTGTGTCCTATGCCAAGTATATAGTGCTTATGTACAGAATGACGTGGGGTGCTCATAATAACCATGGACCTACTTGTAGGTCCATGTATAAACAAGCGCGCTTTCTCTCCCTCCCCCTCTCTCCCTCTCCCTCGGGCCTCCCTTCTCTCTCTTTCTTCTTCTTCTTCTTCTTCTTCTCCTTCTTCTTCTTCTTCTTCTTCTTCTTCTTCTTCTTCTTAATTTTCTTCTTCTCCTCCTCTTCCTCCTCCTTCTTCTCTTTCTTCCACCTTCAGTTTTGGCCATGAAGAGAATTTCAGTTCCATCATTTATGTTTTCAAGTCACCCGTGGTTTGTCTGTTTGTTTGTGTTTTTTTTTTCACGTATAGACTAATATCCTATGATGAAATATATTCCGTGGACAAAATAAAACAGATCCGTAAAAAAATATATATAATATGAATGGTTCAAAATGGTAAGAGCAGACTGTTTTTTCATTTTTGTATTTTTGCCAAGTTGACGTACATAAGAATCAGCCATAAGCATGCGAAAGTAGTATATTGTCTTTTATAACCTTGTGCCTATGCGATTGACTTTTTCTGACCTATATTATATATCAAGTTCAGCATCATCCTTCTTGGATTTGTGTTGCGGAATATGTCAGTCTTTTAGGATGTGAAATGATATGGACATTTTGAAATGAAAAAAAAAAAGTATATAGTACTATTTTTTTCTGTCGGTTGTTTATAAATGTATAAGCATTTTGAAGAATAAGAGCCACGAAATAAACTGAAGTCTGTATAGCACACGTTCGGTGATTTTCTCATCTACAAATCAAAATTTGTTTGAAACTCTTGATCATGCACACAGTCAAGTGAATCGAGAAAGTCAGAAATGTGGGATGGGGATACCCCCTCCAACACAAGGAAGCTTTTGCATTATTTTGTTATTGAAATTCAAATCTTGGTACAAACTTTTTATGGTAAATATTTTCGAAACACACACTCAAATATTTTTAATCTAAAATGAGAAAAAATATTCTATTTATAAAATATTAAGAGGTAAACCGTTGTACATCTGTCACCTCTTTTCCGCTTATGAGTCTTCACCATACTCAGTCTGGGGGTGGACTGGATGTATAGCACTCACCGGTAAGCAGCAGTTTGAATATGGTCATATAGATATCACGATCTCAGAGGTATATTCTCACAATAGGATCACGAGAAGTGCAACCAGTAAAAAGAAGGGTATAATCTGTAATTGTTTCACGGTTTTTTACTGATCAAAATCATTTGAAAATCCATCATCTGATTCTTGAAAAAAAAAAAGGATTTGAAAACCCATCCAGACCAATCCTCCCGCTAGTAAATGAGACGTCCTGCCTAATACTGACTCGCTCTTATGAAACTATCTCTCTCAGCCGTTTCTTGGAGTCAAGATTTTCAGCTATGATGACGCGGGAAACGGGGGGGGGGGGGGGGGATACCCTGGGAATCAACCTGTCACAGTTGTATAGAGACTTTTTTGTGGTTTACATAATTTTAAAACATTAAAGGGATGGTACAGTATTGGTGGAGATGAGAATTCGGCTTTTAACTCTTTGCGAGATACAAGAAAAACACTTATGAAATAGTACAGAGCATACCATTTTAGGAGTTATTCACAATTAATTCATTTGATGAAAATCGGGTTTGGATTGACTGAAACGTCCAAAAACAAAGTAAAACAAAGCGATAGTAATAAAAGGTGGGTCCCACTTAATCACTCTGTTTTGGATATCTCAGCCATTTCAAAACCAATTTTCATCAAATAAGCGTTAAATTCCTCATGGAATTACAATACGCTCTTTTATATTTCATAAAGGTTTCTCATTATCTCACCAAAGAATGTTAGAAACTTGAAATTAGGTCTCAACCAAAACTATACGATCCCTTTAACTCTTCTGTTGCATTTGGAGATTTGGGAAGAACTTTTTTACTTTTATTTTCCTTTCCTTGTTCAAGCGCACCCTGCTCGCCAGCGGGGGAAGGGGGAGGGGGGAGGGGGGTAACCCCTTAAACCCTCATCCCTAAAATAATCAATAATGATAGGTCAAATCTTTTCTAATATTGCAGCCTCGGTATACAGAAAGGCCATGCCAAAACCTTTTTGGGAGGGTGCCGGGAGAGAGGCATCACCCAAAAATCAACACCTTTTTACTATGTGTGCAGATTGACCATGAAACATATAGATATGAAAATAACTCTTTCTTATGACTAAACTATGATAAGGAAAATTAAATTTGTTATATTGGGAAATTGCGTTCCTTAAATAGATTCTCTGGGGAGATGGTACTGTAACAATAATACATATACGATAATATCCTATCTATACATTATCAAAAGAAGAGAACGACATAAAATATGAATAATGGAATCGATATTCATATCATTCGAATAATATTACATAGGGGTCTACAGCCAACAGGGCCCGGTAAGAGAGAGAGAGAAAGAGAGAGAGAGGGAGACTTAAAAAGCGCTTTGTGAGTATACGTTTTAGTTAGGCCTGCACATACTTTCATTAGTTACGGCAGCTCGAACTTTGAGGGACAACAGTTTGGAACAAAAAAAAAGGCATTTCTTCAATTTTATATTATACTTTAATAGAAATGATGCTTCTGTATGGTATAACAAGGTCCTAAGTACATCTGAAACCTTGTATACCCCGTAAAAAGAAGAAAATGAAAGGGAGGCAGAATTTTCTCTATATACCGCTATACGGCCATAACCCAAGCGGCTTGCATCCTAAAATGGCCGCCGATGGGCTCCATTACGTACTACGCCCGTTTGCGTATTTTTTATTTACACGCAAGCCTGTGGCTTTTCGCAATCTAATTCAATGAAACCGCTCGTGATGCGTCTATGCTTACTCCACTAGGGTTGTTGGTTGCGAAGAGTTCTGTGAGCACTGAACCCTCGCGCTCGCGATTCGTACACGTTCATCAGTGAGTGTGTGTACGCGCTGTGAAAGTTTTGCTCGCCGTGGTAGACCTGCATCCAAGTAGTACATGTACGTACTTGACGTATGTAAACGAGTGAGAGTGCGAAAAAGAAAACAATACAAAACAAAAAATCTGACCAGGAGGAGAGGGGGAGAGAGAGAGAATCATAAGGAAAGAGATAAAGAAAGCAATGAATATTCTGTGATATCTCATCAAATGAGGGTACATTCCATGGAAAACCAATTATTGGTGTGTGATGGGGGTGTATATAATGGGCTACACTGACCGAATATTATATATATATATATATATATATATATATATATATATATATATATATATATATATATATATATATATATATATATATATATATATATATATATATGTATTCATTTATATTCATATATATATATATATATATATATATATATATATATATATACAGGTTGGAGTGATTTTTAAAGGGATGGTAGGGGCGCTGAGCGTACTCCAAAAGAATTACATTTTTCGCCTTTGTAAATTGTAGGCCTACACCTTTGCGTTTACTGATATGTGTGTGTGGGGGGGGGGGGGGACTGAAGGTGAAGCCAATCCTACCCCCCTACCCCCGATACTGAAACGCATAACAACACAATAGGCCTACACATGACGAGTAATCTAACAGAATGTAAGTATATAATGTAACACTTTTCCATCTCCGTTGATTGATAATTTAGATATTGACAGGAAAGATTGAAGGGAAAAGGAGTGGAGAAGAAGAGCATGGATGGAAAGCTTGAAGGGAGAGTAGTTGAAAGTTATGGAATAGGCTACAGCTGGTACATATGCATGTACATGTATCAGAGAGTTGTGAAATAACATGATCGCTTAAATCTAATGACACCTAAATGGAACAAACATCATATATACATTGGAAAATGTTTGCCTTTTTTTCTCATTTTAAAATTAATACATTGTATCAAAAGTATTGTATTTGTCTTTCAGACCCCCCTCACTCTCTTCTTTCCAAAACGTCTCTCATCTCCCGTCTCTCCATACATCATAGTATTTGTTCCAAATACAAGCTCTCTCTATCTCTCTTGACTCCCTCTCATATCACATGATTTCTGTTTCTAAGACCCCCTCTATACATTGTATCTACATGTATTAACTTTATTTCTCAGACCCCAACCCCCTGTTATATCTGTTGCTATTAAAGGCCCCCAAATCTATCTTCATACTGATAGTATATTATTTTGTTTCTCAAACCTGTCCCTCTTTTCTTCATACTAGTTTCAAAGACTCACTCTGCATATTCATTTTCCGACCTCTCTTGGACCCCCTCCTTTTTCAAATGCATGACTCGTGTATTCCTTCCTCGATCACTGCTTGAATTAGCCTATATATATCATACAATTTATTTGTTTTTCATACTCTCTCTGTCTCTCCCATTCTCTCTTTCTGATTCTTAAACTTTACAATGTTTGTTTACAAGACCACTTATTACTCTCTACATTGATCAGTTTGTCTAGAAACATGTACAGTCACATGTTATCTAGGAAAATTACACCACTGTTGCATGAAGTCATTATGCACTTTATTCACTTCTTTATGTTCAAGCACTTTTTTTTTTCATGAAGGTATACTACAGATGTAATCGGATCCTCCAATATCCAAGAAGTATTGTGATACAAACTAGAACTATCACTCAATGTGATTAATATCCCCAAAACTAAACACTGAGGCAGTTAGCTCAACAGGCAATGATCACTTTGTATATATGCTTTTCTTTAAAAAAAAATACTATGACAATGTATTGTTCAACATTGAATAAAATTAACAATAATGTGTTACTATGCTCACTGATAGTCACATGTTCCATATCTCAAGTCAAGTGCTCAAAACTTGAGTGAGTAAAGTCAGTAAATCAGCAATTTCTATGATTTTCATTAAGAATACTGTTACCATGTCAACACAGTGTTTGACATTAAGAAAAAATGACGTTTGCACAACTATATGTCATAGCTGTCACATGTGCCAAATTTCAAGTCAAATGCTCAAAATCCGAGGGAGTTAGGTGAATTCACAATATCATTGCATAAGATTTTCATCCAAAATATGCTGTAACCATGTGTAGAGCCCACTAATGTCAACAATAATCGACCAGTAGAGTCATAACAATCACTAATGTGACTGCCGTATCTTCAAGCTATATGCTTACTTGACGACAGTCTTCTGCATTTATACACTCCGTTAATTCAGTAAGTGATTTTCTTTATTCCGAGTGGTTCCCTATCGACGCGTTCTCTCATACTCTTTTCTTTAATCTGTCGATACACGTATATCTCAATTTTATATTCATTTCATTTCATTTTCATTTCATTTCATTTATTTCATTCCTTCTTTCTTTTTCGTCAAACATAACACGAAATGAATCAGAAGATATAACATAGGCATGTATTCGACTTTACATGGTTAGATAATGGTTAACAAATAGGAAATTATACATGCACACCGGCAGAATACAAAGTTATGTTTGGAGGGGAAAAAAAAGAAAGAACTGAGAGGTTCACTGAAAAGCATGCTTGTAAATTGTGAACCACTCAAAGGATTTTTGTGAATACATTAATTTTTTTTTTTTTTTTTTACAAAGACAGGAGAGAACAAGACAGGACAATAGACAAGACAATAGAAACACAACGACATGATGACTTTACAGTATAGGTATACCATGACAGTAATAAAACACAAAAGAATAATGGAAAGGAAGGAGAGAAAGAAAAAGGAAATGAAAGGAAAAGCCAACACGCTAAACATCGGGATCGTAAGAGGGAATTGAGGTGTTTCAGCTCAGTCAGCCGAGCAAAGTGCATGTATACAAATAAGATAATGCAAAAAATACACAATGATGAAATCAATGATTAACGATGAACCCTTAGGCTGTAAAGACCAGCTAAGTAATGAATCGTATATAACTTAATATGAGTTCAACAAAAAATATTTTAACTTACGCTGAAACGAATTCAAAGATAAAGAATTTTTTATATCACAACTTAAAGAATTCCAAAATCTAGGGCCAGTGTATATAAATGTATTTTGAGCCAATAATGTTCTCAGAAGGGGTAAATGAAACTCATTTGATCGCCTGGTGGGATAATTATGAAAATATTGATTTCGGGGAAACATTGAATCAAAAATGCTGGAAAGTGCATTTGTGTTATAATTAAACGTAAACTGACCCAGCTGTAAGAAAAACAAATCTTTGATTTTTTAAATCTTATATCTAACAAATAATGGATCTGCATGGGAACGTGGAGAAATGCCACAAATAATACGGAGTGCCTTTTTTTGTAATAACAATAATCTATCTAATAAAGTTAGATGGGCACTATACCCCATGCTAAGATTCCATAATTTAAATAAGGTAATATTAATGAAAAATACAACGTCAGCAAAGAAGACAACGGGATATGAGATTTAAGTCTATCAATAATACCAATATTACGCGAAATTATTTTACTAATATTAATAATATGAGGCTTCCACGAAAGTTTATCGTCCACTGTAATACCGAGAAACTTTATATGAGATACACGCTCTAAGTGAACGTCATCAAAGATGATATCTGTGGGTAAAACTTCTATAGACTTACTGAATAACATATAGTTAGTTTTCTGAAGATTCAGTAATAATTTGTTGGCTCTTATCCATTGAGTCACTTTTTTTAATTCGGAATTAACAGTAGAGTGATTGGATTTTGGTGGGAGAAGAAAATATTTGAATCATCGGCAAAACGTATAAAAGAAAGTATATCGGATGATCTACAAAAATCATTCATGTAATATGATGAAAAGTAAAGGTCCTAATATACTACCCTCTCGATCCGCGATTGCGTTAACCACAAATGTCAAAATCGGATTAACCACAAATGTCATAACACCTCGACCAGAAATATCAAAATTTCCAAATTTACTGCAAATGTCATAACGTGTCACAGGGGAAGATCCAGGAATTCCATAAAGGGGTGGCGCCTTATAAAATCAAAAGCTGGCGCAACCAGCTTCATTTCATTTCATTTTATTTCTTTTTGTTATAACAAAAGTACAAGCTGGCGCACCCCCCCCCCATTTTTTTTTTTTTTTTTTTTACTTCTGTTGTTTTAACAAGAATAGAAAGGGGCACCAGAGGGGGATGCGCTCCCTCTCGATTCGCGATTGCATCATCCACAATTGTCAAAACTCATTGCTTGCATTTCAGGGGCGGATCCAGGAATTCCGTAAAGGGGAGACACCTTTCAAAATAAAAGGCTGGCTCAACCCCATCCCCCTTATTTTTTTTTGTTTTATTTCTTTTGTTTAAAAGAAAAAAAAAAGAGAAAGAAAATGAAGGAGGGGTTACTTTTGTAAAGGCACCTCCCCTTTACGGAATTCCTGGATTCTCCCCTGTGACGCGTTAAGACATTTGCAGTAAATTTTGAAATGTTGACATAATTTGTGGTCGACGTGTTGTGACATTTGCAGCAAAAATGGGAATTTTGACATTAGTCGTCGACGTGTTATGACATTTGTTGTTAATCCGATTTTGACATTTGTCGTCGACATGTTATGACATTAGTGGTTGTTATGATATTGCACGATCCAAATTCAAATGAATTTATGAAGAATGTTCTGCATCGATCATGATATTATAAAAATGAAATACAGTCATTTCTTTTTGTTTTAATACGAGACAATGGAACATGCAGTGTGTACATCCGAATATAAAACTGAGATATACGTGTACAGATCAAAGAAAAGACTAAGAGAACACATCGATTGGGAACCACTCGGAATAAAGAAAATCAAATGATCTGACTGAATTATGGCACATGTATTGGGAGTGTACATTCAGAAGACTGTCGCCAAATAAGCATATAGCTTGAAAATGCGACAACCACATTAGTGGTTGTTATGACATTAGCGGTCGATTATTGTTGACATTAGTGAGCTCTAACATGGTGACAGCATATTTTGAAAGAAAATCATACAATGATATTGTGAATTCACCTAACTCCCTCAGCTTTTGAGCATCTGACTTGAAATTTGGCACATGTGACAGCTATAGTTTTGCAAACTACATTTTTTCTTAATGTCAAACATTGTGCTGCCATGGTAATATTATTTTCATGAAAATCATAGAAATTGCTGATTTATTTACTTTACTCACTCAAGTTTTGAGCACATGACTTGAGATATGGCACATTATTGTGAGTGAGCAAAATAACACATTACTGTACTGTTAATTTTATTCAATAATACATTGTCATGGCATTTTTTTTTCCAGGAAAAGCATACAAAGTAATCATTGCTAGTTGAGCTAACTGCCTCAGTGTCTAGTTGGGGGTATATATTAATCACATTAGGTGATACTTCTAGTTTGTATTACAGTACTTCTTGGATATTGGAGGATCAGATTACATCTGTACCTTCATGAAAAAAAAGTGCTTGAATATAAAGAAGTGAATAAAGTGCATAATGACTTCATGCAATTATAGTGGTGTAATTTTCCTTCATACAGTCATGTGACTGTACATGTTTCTAGACAAACTGATCAATGTATATAGAGAGTAGAAAGTGGTCTTGTAAACAAATATTATAAAGTTTAAGAATCAGAAAGAGAGAAGGGGGAGGGACAGAGAGAGTATGAGAAACAAATAAATTGTATGATATAGGCTAATTCAAGCAGTGATCGAGCAAGGAATACACGAGTCATGAATTTGAAAAAGGAAGGGGTCGAGAGAGGTCGGAAAAATGAATATGCAGAGTGAGTCTTTGAAACTAGTATGAAGAAAAGAGCGGGGCAGGTTTGAGAAACAAAATAGACAGCGGGGCAGGTTTGAGAAACAAAATAATATACCATCAGTATGAAGATAGATGTAGGGCCTTTATTATAGCAACAGATATAACAGAGGGGGGTTGGGGTCTGAGAAATAACATTAATACATGTACATACAATGTATATATATAGAAGGGGTCTTAGAAACAGAAATCATGTGATATGAGAGGGAGTCAATTGAGATAGGAGAGAGCTTGTATATGGAACAAAACAATACTATGATGTATGGAGAGACGGGAGAAGAGAGACGTTTTGGAAATAAGAGAGTGAGGGGGGGGGGTCTGAAAGACAAATACATTACTTTTGATACAATGTATTAATTTTAAAATGAGAAAAATGGCAAGCATGATTTTCCAATGTATTTCATTCCATTCAGGTATCATTAGATTATGCGATCATGTTATTTCAGAACTCTCTGATACATGTACATGCACATGTACCAGCCTATTCCATAACTTTCAAATTTTTTGTTTTGTATTGTCTTGTTTTTCGCAATCTCACTCGTTTACATAGTATATACATGTACAATGTGCGTACATGGACTTGTTGGATGCAGGTCTACCACGGCAAGCAAAACTTTCACACACTCAACTGATGCACGTGTACGAATCGAATCGGCGCGAGCGGAGGCACTGTACAAGTACAAGTAACCCACAGAACTCTTCGCAACCTGAGCGGAGTAAGCATAGACGCATCACAAGCGGTTTCATTGAATTAAATTGCGAAAAGCCACAGGCTTGCGTGTAAATAAAAAATACGCGGGCGGGTGTTATAACATTGATATTAACACCAGCAATATCAAATCGACACCATGCGCAGTGGTGGATCCAGAAGGGGGTGCACCAGGCACGTGCCCCCTCTTTATTTTTTGTTAAAACAAGGAATTTAAAAAAAAATGGAGCCCGTGTGCCCCCTTTTTGTAAAGGCGCCTCTCCTTTACAGAATTCCTGCATGGATCCGCCCTCGATTTGGTGTCATGGTTGAATTAACACAAGGGCATGGTGTGGGGATATCCCCCTGTAATATTTCACATTTTTAGTATTGAAATTCAAAGATTTGGTGCACAGTTTTTGGGGAATAGGCACCTATCTAGAAATTAGTCAGTGAGAGAAGTGTAGTGCCGGTAACAGCTGTGGAGGGAGAGGATCAGGCTGAAGGATGTTGAATGTGGGAGGGGGTATATATCCCCCCCCCCCCTCCATGTGAGGGAGCTTTTGCATTTTATGATTGCAATTTAACTATATGGTCCACCCGTTTGGTGGAATAATTTGGAAAAGCGCAATCCCCATATCTTAGTTCAGCTTGAGAGATTGATGATCAAGGCCCGATGGCGCATATCCAGTAATCCTTGATCTTGATCTTGATCTTGATGGTGTACGTTGATCAGCCCTGGTAGATAGCAACACTCAACTTTGGTTCAACTTTGTTCCTGGACAACTATGCACGAGGCGAGGTGATAGACGGCCCTTTCTGCAGCGGATTGATCTGAACCGAAATAGAAATATAGACGCTTACATATTTTTGACGAATCATTGGAAAATCAAATTGTCAAAAAAACAAAACAAACAATGTACAAAATCTATGAAGGTGAACCCCGCCAGGTAAACAGAGCCAGGGAGGGTTTACTGGTAGGGGATATCCCTCCAATACGAGGGAAATTTTGCACTTTCTTCTCTACATTTTTCATCAAAAGAATACTACGTTACCAGTTCTTCTCAACGTTCTACCAGTAACCACTTACATATACCCAACACTGCAAAACTAACACTCCACAGGAATGCAATAATTTCTCTATACTTGTTTTATGTTCAAAGACACCATTGTTTTCTCACTGCTAGCGCAGCTGCGGAGCTGCATGATTATGATCTCTGTGTACATAACTCGGTGGTGTAACTCCTTTTTCTACATCAGTGCATGCAGTGATGTGGGAGATGTGATGATGCATGCATGCTAACGCACAGTGCAGCTAGCACACACTTCGCGAGCAAGTCCATATCCAGTAAAGACAGTAGCAGTCAGCTAGCTACAGACTGCTTGCTGTAACACAGTGCTGTGTAGTGCAGAGGTACGCTGTCGCTGAGGCTATCACTTGTGCCAGTTGTGGACCCTTTGCTTTGGCTAGTCCATTTCTCCTGGCCTACAACAAGGCAAAACGTTAGATGATATCAAGAGCAGTATTGGGAGCTCTCAGTACAGTACAGTAGATCGAATCACCAGCACCAGCACAAATGTAATTCTACAAGCCCGGATTTGGAGCATCTAGCAGTGAGTTGGCACCATTGGCCATTGCCCATTGGCATTGCATTGCCATTATTCCACCAGGGAGAACCTCCCTATCTAATTCACGTAGTAAGGTGATTTATTCCAATAACACGACATGACATGTGCATGATCGGTGATTGATGATATTGTTGCAATGTTCAGATGTTGGATTGTTTAATTTGAATGACCAGCGTGGTTAATTCACACTCCACAAATGTTTTTAATTATGGCACCATCACCATACCAGACTATTCCAGTATTATGTGAAAAAGCAGCTGTGTGCTATCAAATATCAAATTAGAGTCTAGATAGATCTAGGCCTATTTCATTCGGTGTGCGTGTGCCCGCACCTCAACCTCGTCAGGCTCAGGGCCAGTGTCTAGGGCCCTAATTAAATTAGATGTCAAATGAATAGTACAGAATACCATCACCATGATCACTAGCCCTGGAGACCGCGCCGCCAGGCGCGGTCCTGGCGGCTTCCCCGCAGTTTCGCTTATGTTCGTTCAAGTATTCTGTGCGCTAAGTGCAAGTGATTGTGAATTCTGTGAACATCGGTGAGCTGCTTATAAGACATCATTTTGTGCATCACAAGCAATGAAATGCATCAAACAGTCGCCGATGATAGTCATTTAGGTTTCATCGACCCATGTAAGTATTCCTAGTTGTTTCTGTTGAAAAATTAAGGAAATATAGCGCCGCAAAGGCATCCGTTTGTTCAACATGAAGATATGAATGGGAGCACGGCGCAGCCGCCACACGCAGTGTATACGTGTGGCGGCTGTCGCAGTTACATGATCACCTGATCACCCTGCCTAAAATTGCAACAAGCACACTGAACAAAAATGTGCTCCCGGGACTGTGTTCAGCACATGTGAAACTTTGCACTAGGTTACAACTGTACCACAACCAAGCAAACTGAATTGAAATTGGAACAACTTTTTGTGAAAATATCAGATTTTGTATTAGGAATAAAGACTAGATCTAACAATAGGTGTTACAACTCATCACAGTCACCCACACACGTCTTTTACATACCAGTAGTGGTACTAGACTATGGGAGCATGGGGTGACAAGGTATGGGCCCCTTCCTTGGCGCACAACTATTCCACATCGTTCGCGTTTGACGATGATAGCTGCAAATTTTTGGCATCGATCAGTGAACGTCTAGTGGTATGGTTGAGGGGTCTAGATATCGCGCACTAAAATTTGTGATGCTCTTATAATAAAAATTATTCCACAATCGTACCTGAATTTCTCAATAAATATCACGAAAATGTAGAAAAATCACCTCCCAGAATCTCCTGATGATACGATGACGGAGTAGTGCACTGTCGCCGTTTGTATGTCGGACTTAATTTTATGCGTTCGATTTCTCGGAGTATGTAAAGGTCGCGCAGCTGCCCTATGTAGTTTCATGTGTAGTTTCATGTTTCATTCTATTGGCTACGATCATATGAACGAGACAAGCGAGACGACACGTCTAGGCTACAACATCCTTAAAAAAGATTTTAAGCTAAGGTAGGTAAATTATAAGGTAAAAAAATGGAAATTTAGTGAAAAATTTGTTCCAAAAAATTGAAAATTTAGTGAAAAACTTGTTTGAAATCAAAATTTCTTACCTGCTTCCTTCTCATGTTTAGCGGTTGTCAGGTATGTTTATTCCATGGGCGTATCGGCAAATTTTGCGCTTAGTCCTATGCGTAATATTGCTTGCTATACGCAGTTACGCTATGCGCGATCATTAAGTCCCTGCGCGAGACCTAGTACCCTTACTATACTATAAGAATCTTCAGCATTTTTCCTATATGTGAGTGGGATTTCATAGAATTTCAGTGACAAAATGTGATTTAAACATGCATATAAACATTAAAGTGTGATGAGGTGCGGGTCACTCAAATATACTTGCATTTTCCCCAAAATCAAACAAACTGTTCAAGAGGATGCTTCATTCTGTGCTCCTACATGCTGCAAAAGTCACCTGCTCTACATTGTACATGATCAATTATGTGTATTGAATGGGAAAGACTTGTTTAAAATATGCCCTCCACTTCCCCGTACCACTCAACACAAGCAAGCCGCCCATAATTCGAGCGTATCGCCATCCAAAATTGGCTAAGTATGTACTGACCAGTAGCAAACATTTGTGCTGGAGGCTGATCTACAGTTGTAGTTGCACATGACTAGTATTGTCTCTTGAATTTGGTTGTCTATTTGCTCTGCTTTTAAAGGGGATGGCTAGTAACTGATCAGTGGGAATCAGTGGGAATGCTGGGGGATGATTGCTCCAATCCTTGTGGGATTCATTTAAGAGCACATTATATATCTATTGTTGTGTGAAAATTATTTGCTTCAGAATGGTCTCATATTCAAGTAATGTGCAGTTTAATGTTTCCAGGTTAGCATGCCTGTACAGTGACGGGGCCTTAGAATCTGTTATAAGACTTGGAAACAGGAAATTGCTAAGCTAAATCAGATTTTTGAGGCAAATATTGTGGATGCTGTGTGTGTGTGTGTGTTCCTGCCAGTAGTTTTTCAGCATTAGCAGAGTTCAACCATTAAAGAATCACTGAATGAGAGATTGTCATCCCATATACAGCTGATGTCATGTAGGTATGCCACTTAAAATTTTCTTACAACTGAAATTTGTAAAAGATTATGAAAAATCAAAACAAGTCTATGAAAGCAATGATGAATATGTTTGGTACTCTTCTCGCATTTCAAGATGCTGGTACATGTACTGTATACGATAGCTTCCAGAAATTGCATGTTTTGTACTGAATAATTTTTTTTTTCAACTCCAGGTCAGGTGATGTGATGTATTCCTTTCAGTTGGAACTTGACTGCAGTGGCCCTGTAATCAAGACGCTGTTGGTTGTAAATGAAGGATTAATCGAGTGACTTGCACAAGTATGTTGTCAGACATGGCCTCCAAGGCTGAGTCTGGCAAGGACTGTCCCACTTCGGACTTCAACAGCCCAAAATCAGTGCGCCGGCAGTCTCGCAAGAGGAGGGGACGGAAGAGGCGGCTAGACCCCAACCCGATCTGGGAGTATGCCATCAAGTACAGTGAGGGCTCCGATTCCAGCCTTGATGAGGCGCTCAAGGACTACATGGACAATGTTACATCCCAGCAGCAGCAGGGGCATAGTGACTCAGGTTCGGATGACACTGCCATGATGAAGAGGCTTTCGTCTCTCAATGTCACATCATCTAGCAATCTGTATGGTGAGTCTGATTCGGTCACAGAAAATCACACAAAACTTAAAAAGACAGGCAACAAGCGAAAGAAGCGCTTCAAACGAATGGCCGTAGAGTCCATTCCAGCTGCTTCCTCTTGCATGGTGCGCAGCTCATCAATGCCGGATTTTGTCCCAGAACTCTTGCACAAGCGACCACATGTCAAGAAGATGCAGCCAAGACAAAAGGAAGAGTTTAAAGGCAAGGGCAAAGCAGGTCCCAGAGCCAGAGGGGAGTTTGGATTTGACATCATTTCTGCCAAATCAAAAAAGACAAGCTTAAAGCCAAGAGTCAAGCCGCAAAATCCACTTGACCAACCTGAACGCGAGTCACATGTAGGTGAAGTGGAAGTAAGCAAGGACTTGCCCAGCAGTCAACCAAGCAAATCTTTGCCAGAGAGTGGGGGCTCGGTAGAGTCTCAATCCACCGACACCACATTGTCAAAGGAGAGGACTCGATCATCCAGCTCAGATGGAGCAACTTCCACTGAGGTGCCAGAGGCTAAGAATATGGACTGTTCAAGTAATGACAGTGATGTTACTATGGCTCAACCATTAACCCCGAAGAATGAGTGAGTACTTCTTTTCAGAGCATCTCAAATTTTATCATCATACCAGTTTGCCAAGAAGAGTTTCACATATTCACAGTCTCTGATTAATATGTTTATGTTCATATGTTTGTGAGGAAAAAGATCTATCAATCTTGGTCAAAACATTGTGTTCTAGCACATCCTACATGCCATGAAAATTGAATTCTATCAATCAGATATATAGAGAAAATCATAGAACTGAATTTCTTTAAAAATTTAATCCTTCCTTTTTCAAGTGAGCATTACCAGTTTCTTATCTAATTTTTGCCTGGGTTTTGACGAGATATTCAGGATATAATGTAGGTCCCTGGTGGTAAAAGGAGCAAAAACTATTTTTATGCCTCCGCCACGAAGTGGTGCCGGAGGCATTATGTTTTCGGGTTGTCCGTCCGTCCGTCCGTCCTTCCGTCCGTCCGTAATGAATTTTGTGGACAAGGTAACTATCGAAACCTGTTGAGGTATCCTAATGAAACTTGCCATGTATGTGTATTAGGGGGTGAAGTTGTGCCTATCAACTTTTGGGTGCACATGCTCAAGGTCAAAAGGTCAAGGTCAAATACATAAAATTTCACTATTTCCACCATATCTATTGAATGCCTGAAGATATGTTCTTGAAACTTAGTGTATACATGTATTACCCAATTAAGATTCTCTGGTGAAAGTTTGGGTCATGAGGTCAAAGGTCAAAGGTCAAAAGGTCAGGGTCAAATACAGAAATTTTCACGATTTCCACCATATCTATTGAATGCCTGAAGATATTTTCTTGAAACTTAGTGTATACGTGTATTACCCAATTAAGATTCTCTGGTGAAAGTTTGGGTCATGAGGTCAAAGGTCAAAGGTCAAAAGGTCAAGTAAAAATATTAAAACTTTTTTTTTTTTTTTTCCGTACCTTGGAAAATTGTTCAAGGTATCTTCATGGAACATAGTATATACATGTACTGACTGGAAGTGATTATCTAGAGAATGTAGGGTTCATGGGGTCAAAGGTCAGGGGTCAAAGGTCAAGTGCAAGACTTCAAAATTTTACTATTACCCTCATATTTATGCAATGCCAGCAGGGTTATTTTTTTACACTTGGTGTATGCGTGTGTAACCTAATAGAAATTCTCTGGAAAGTTTTTTTTTTCTCTTTTTGCCTCAAAGGTCAAAAGGTCAAAGATCAAGTGAAAGTGCTGAACTAACTTTTTCCTCCATATCTCGGAAGTGGCTCAAGTTACCTTGAAACTTAGTACATATTGTGCATGTTCTACCTGAAAGTAATTATCTTATGAATTTTAGGGTCAAGGGCCAGATGAAAATGGTAACAATTTACTATTCAATTCAGAAATTGCACTTTTTCTCCACCCCTGTACCTTGAAAATTACTCAATGCCTAAATGTATGAATGGGTCAAAGTCAAGTTAAAGTCCTTAAATCCCTAGATACATGCTCTCCTATTCATCCAATTAAACCTAGGTCAAGGAAGGTGAACATTCAACACATTTGTGACAAACTTGTCATTTCAATATTTTGCCAATTTTGTGAAAATGTAATCACACATTATCCACATGTACTATCTAGATCTATTGGGAAAATCATGCATTATGGCGGAGGCATACCAGTCGCCAAAGCGACATTTCTAGTTTTTTTTTTCAACGGTGATTTAGATTTAAATGAGTGGAATCCAGAATATTTCACCTGAGCTATTGCGATTGTTCACTATCTAACCGTTCACCATCCGTTTTCTGGTATGTGGTGTACATTAGATGTAAATTTACATTTTTTGCATACAAGCGTACATCATCTTCCTGAAAATGAAGAGCTGAATTTTGACCAAACTTTTTGAGAGTATCAGTGGGAATGAGAGAATCGTTATTACAAATATTGGTGGTGTCCCTACAATAACACCTTTGGGCTGGAGCCCAAGTGCCCAACTAATATTCATTTTTCTTTTCTTTTTATACATTTTGATCTTCTTCTTCAAAACTTGTGGCTGGATTTTGACCACACATGACAGGAATCATCAGTCAGGGAGGGAATCATAGTTTGTATAAAAAGTGGTGGTGCCCCCTGGAGGATTTTTAAGATGGGGGCCTAAATGTATACCCAAATATAAGAGGGCATAGCCCAAGGGGCCTGCTGCAAGCCCCGAATCTCAATCTTTTTGAAATGTTTTTGCATCAGATGGAGTGCTACGAAGGCAAAAAGTGCTGCTCATGTGAGCGCTAGACCAGGGGGTCTCCTCTTTCATGTTATAACTGGCCCATTAGCATCAAACATGCATTCTTGCTCTACATGTAGTATAAATACATTACATGTTCTTTGACCCAAGCCAAACCTATGCCTGCATAGTCTCCTTTGCAACTGTTCTGTTGACTGTATTGCAATATCTTTTTTCATTGTACTGATAGATAAGTTTATTTGTCTGATGTACATTTCCCACTTCAGTGAGACAAGCAGCAGCTACATGTCATCAAGTGACGAGGATGAAGAAGATGATGGCTACACGAATGATGAGGGCAGAGAGGGTAAGAACCCTATTGCACTTGTTCTGCTCCATTGTGGCATGTTTAACAATGTTTGAATGCAGAATTTCGTGATTTTGAACATTACTAAGTTATGAAATCTCATAGGTAGTTAACTAATGCCAGGGATGCCAAATTGATAAATGAAAATGTTACAACACCTTGAGACCACAGTATGTGTACAGTACAATGTACCATCTTCTATGATACAATTGTATGAGTCATGGAAAATGGGTTTCTTTAGACTAAATGAAAGATTTTAATCACAATTATCACAGACGCAAACAGAAGAAAAGGAGAAAAATGTGCGCCCCTTCAAGCAGACATGGAATCACATGGTTACAAATGTGATGTCATTTGCTTCGCAATTGGCTCCTAAGGACCAGTTACGAAAGAAAACAAAAAGAAAATCTGTTCCATACTCGGGTTAGTAGATAAACAGGAGAAAATGAAAGCCCACATTGAGGCCCTGTCTAGAATATCAATTATCTCATCATATGCTATATAAGCACAGAAAAAACCCTCATGGAATGTTTAGTTTAAAGCTTTACTTACATTATAAAAAAAAAAAAATGCATTTGGGGTTTGATTTATTATGAGTATATATGATGTGTGGTGTTTGTGTTTGATGATTTTAGATATGATTATGTTATTCATAACATTTGCAAAGTTTGGGGTATTTTTAGTGTTAAGATTTTATGTTTACATAAAGAAAACAAAAGGAATTTGGGGTTCAGTTTATTTTGAATATATGTGACCCGCTACAGCAAAACCCGACGCTTCTCGGCAAATCCCATTTCTCTGTACAGGCGTCCGAAGACCAAATTTCGACCTAAGGGGCTAACTTGAGATTTTTACATGATCGAATTAATCATCCATTCAAGATTGTTCTCCCAAAAGATAGATTTGATTCTTGATCAGGAAATATTTTAAGATAATTTTCAAAATGATGAATACAATATTGGGTCCACTTCAATAGTTGAGACAATGAAGCTAAATTACAGAAAATCGCCGAAAATATCACATTTTGTTCACCGCGAGAAGTTTGTTTTTCTGAGGGCATCCCCGGCGAGTTTGGTATCAAATAAACGAGGAAAGCGTGCCTGACCCAAATAAGGAGATATGGGGGCCGTCCTACATCAAGCAACCAATGAAAACTTCGCTTGAAGATGACGTTATTTCTGTCAAAATGTCAATCACACCGTAAACAAAAGGCTGTTGCTACCCACGTGTTCGAAATCACGGCATCTCATTCGCCAATCGATAGGTATGACGTAATGCATCGTTGTTTACCTGTTGGTCTCCCTTCGTCTCTTCGATCCCTGCACGTGTTTTACTGTTGCCTGTTCGTCATCTTTCAGACTTTCTTTTCAATATTTTGAGAGTTTTTCTGACTGTGTACTACATTGTACATCAAATGTCGCGAAAGAAACAAGATTTGAGCGACAAGACAGTCGCTGCTATGGTAAATGAAGCGACTGCGTGTGGCATGGATATGTCGGGTTTGGCTGACGTCTTGTCGGACTACTTTGCTTCGAGCACAACTCCCGAAACCTCTGGCGCTCGGACGAAAGGAGCTGCTGCCACCGCAGCTTCCGATGATTCTGCCACCGACTCAGGTAGGCCTCAGTTCGTTTGTTTGTTTGTTTGTCCACTGAAATGACAGTTTCTATGTAGATTTACTTTGTCTTTAAACTACGCGAACAGAAATAAGATTCTGTAGCCATAAACGCTTAAATTACATGTGAGGTTTACACGAGCGAAATTTCACAGATCTCGTGAATCGAGGCCCTGCTAGTAAATTAACACGTTAAGAATCTAACATGTTACGGCAACGTGTGTTCTATGTAACAACAGTTAGACTGAGCTGGACCAAGCATTAACGTTAAGGAGTTTGTAAACACTTCAAACGTATAACAATCTTGTAAAGCTAGTGATTAACTAACTATACACAGCCCAGTCGCTGTGTACATGGTACGTCTGTTTTCGCATAGCGTAACAGTGTCTGGTCGGGCTAGTGATTAACATGATTAAGAGCCGAAGTAATTTACATGGTAGAGCCATCTAGCAGACCTGTTCTAGTTACAGCCTAACGTTTACAGGTAGGTGCCTACCACACATCATCCAGTTACATGTAACAACTGTTAGAGCTCTAAATACGGTCCACTCTAAAATTGCCAGTTAACGTTAGACATCTAACGTTAAGTTGATCTAACCAAAATTTACGTACCAAAATGGGCATGGCATGCTTCTACAACTAAAGTTAAGGTAATTGTACGGATACAAAACAAATTGTCCTTCAAAGGTATGGAAGTTAGGAAGAATTACCAATGTCTAAAATGATCCGCGTGTACTAGCTGTATCCTAACGGTGGCCTAGTAAATTGTTCGATATCTCTCTTCTTTGTAGACTCTAGAGTCTAATTAAAATTTCCCTTGCTAGTTGCTACTCTAACGTTAGGGAATCACAAAAACTGTGGTTCTTATGTGTCTATTTCCATAAGTTATATTCAAATCTAAGTTAATATATACTTGTACAATTTGACCTTTATTTGCGTGGTTGGAATATCAACAGATGTTACTTATTTTTGCAAAAAGAATTGCACATAGTGTGATGTTCAAAGACCTACCATTTGCTTGTTAGTGTTTTGTCATGTAGTTCAGTGATACCACTTATTTTTTTTTTTTGTTATATTTACTGTATTTGTATTATGTAGAGCTAAGCAATGTTTTAAAAAATGTGTTTGCATTTAGATCTATTAAGAAACTTTGGATGCAATAATTGACAACTAGTGAATTCACAACTTATTTATGATTTGATCAGTTCAGATATGGCTATTAGATTTGATGATATCAATTTTTGATCTCTCTCTCTTTCCTATTTCAATTATTTGGAACAGATTCTGATGATGAGGAGTCTGATGACGAAGGCGCTGGTCCGTCATCCAGGCCTGAATTTTCATCGGGATCGAGCAGTGATGGGTCAGCTGGTGAGCCAATGGACTTAAGCAGTGATGAGGAAGGGGGCGCTGACAAGGTTGATGATGTCGAAGAGGAGGCACGTGCTGCAACAGAACGAGCCAAAGATGCGGACATCGACCTTGAGCCACTGAAGGAGAGGAAGAACAAATGCAGCTGCACTCTGTTCAATGGAAGACGCTGCATTGAGCAGTTTTCTCAGGCAGAGCAAGATGCCATAAGGTATTTTTTTTTTTTATTCTTGAGTTGAAGTGATGATAATTTGAACTTTTGTGTGCTTGCAGACTTGCAGTACTACATGTACGTGCACCTTCTCAGACATTCTTCCATTTTATAAATGCATCATGTTTCTATTTTTCTGACATCTACTCAATTTAGAAAGGAAGATGGACAAATATGCTTTGTATACTGACTTCCAGAGCTAACTGCCAAAACTGTAGGGCCTATTGCCTCGCTAGAACATTAGCATTATCTTTAATCTGCCTTTCAGAACATTGCTTTATTTATCATACTTTGGTTATTATAATGAAGATGGATAACCATAGCTTTTAGACAGTGATACAAAAGAATGTTGAAATTTATTTTGTCGTTTTGCAATTTGTCTTTCTAACCATGCTCCAGGTATTCCATCAAAGAACTTACTGAATTCGAGAAAGATCTCCTTCTACTGGGTGTCATTTCATCATCTTTAAATGATGGTGCAGTCACCCAAGGCAAGAAGTCCAAGCACAAAGAGAGGAGGCACACAAGGATGAGAAGCTTTAGCTACGGGCACAGAAGGATTTGCCGTTACTCCTTCTTCTACCTGATGGAGATTGGGCCGGAGAAATTTACCAATGTCAAGGCTTGGTACAACACCCACGGTCTGGTGCCACGGCGGAAAAAATCAGGTATAGATCTTCAATTCTAGTCTATGTTTTCTAACATGTAAATTTAAAAGAAAAAAATAAATTTAGAAAATAAAATAAGAACTTGCAGAAAAAAGTTTAGTTTTTTTGAGTGTCAAGGAGAAATGTTACAGAATGCTATGATTTGATTATTTTTTAGCACGCATAATGAAACAACAAAAGATGCATGAAAAATAGATATCATTACTTTATTGGAATGTGTTATTATCATTACCATTAAAAGAAAGGTATGCTCTAATAATGTGGCATGACAGATACGATGTGAATTTAAGTTCTTTTACTTATTTTTATTGTCTTTAAGGTGGAAGACGGGGCAAGAAGCTGCTCAAGCTGGAACAAGTCCAAGGTGTGGTTCAGTTCATCTTGAATTATGCAGCAGAAAACTGCATTCTCCTACCTGGAAGAATTCCCGGCATCAAGTCTTCCGACGTAAAGCTTCTGCCATCCAATGTGACCAAAGCCAAGCTCTGGCGGCTGTACAAGGCCTCGGTACCTGACCATGCCGTTGCATACTCAACATTTCGGAAGCTTTGGAATGACCTCCTCCCCTATGTTGTGGTGGCTAAGCCTGCGACAGACCTCTGCTGGACTTGTCAGCAGAACAACAGTCTTATCACAAGACAGGTATATTTTGTATTTCTTTGTTTAGAAATATTGATTGTCATGAATGTGTTTGATATCAATGACAAGATTAACATGAACAGAGTATACATAATCTTCAAATGGAAACAAATTATTGAAAAATCCTTCTCAATTAGTGAAATGTTTATAACACTGCACATGTACATAATTGTAACATACACAGGAAATGCAATTATCCTTTCTACTCTTCATTTGTAATCACATTGTAATGTTCTTAGTGAATTTCTTCTTCTTCTTCGCAGGTCAATGTTCCAGAGGAGCAAAAGTCAGAAGCTCTTCGTCAGCAGGAGCTGCATCTTCTGCAGGCTAAGACAGAGCGGGATGCGTACAATGCTGCCTGTAAAGCATCCAAGGTGGTCTCTAAAGAACATGACATCAACAAGCTTGAAAGAAACGAACCCAACTCCAGGCCGGTGACTTTCCATTACTCCTTCGACTTCGCTCAACAAGTGCACTTTCCAGCTCATCCCCAACAGCCTGGTCCGATCTACTTTAGGACTCCGAGGAAGTGCCACATCTTCGGGGTCACAGCAGAAGGCTTGCCAGCACAGGTCAATTACTTGGCAGACGAGGGCGTGAGTTGTGGCAAGGGCGTCAATGTGGTTGTAAGCTATGTACACCATTTTCTAGAGAACTATGGATGCGGAGAGCAGCACGTCCAGTTGAATGCTGACAATTGCCCTGGACAAAACAAAAACAATACCATGCTGCAATACCTGTGCTGGCGTGTGTATGCTGAGCTGCACAAGTCAGTGTCGCTGTCATTTCTCCCTGTTGGGCATACCAAGTTTGCCCCCGACTGGTGTTTTGGACTCCTCAAACAGAAGTACAGGAAGACACCAGTCTCCTGCCTGCAGGATATCGTTGATGTTGTGGAAGAGTCAACTGCGACTGGCATCAACATCGCCCAGCTTGTTGGCAATGAGCGAGGAGATGTGTTCGTGCCGGTGTACGACTGGGCCAACCATCTGGGTAGGCACTTCAGGCGGTTTCCTCGTGTGAAATCCTACTACCACTTCAGAGTTTCTGAAGAGAATTGTGGTAGGATATTCTTCAAGGAAAGTGCTGAAAGTGCTGAACAGATGTTTGACCTTGCTCGTACATCTCCTGCTACCACACTCCCCCCTGTCATCCAGCCTGGTGGTCTTGATGCCAGCCGCAAGCAGTACTTGTATGACTACATCAGAGAGTTTTGTAGTCCAGAGACGAGGGATGTGGTCTGTCCAGCTCCAGAGTAGTTGGTAGAGGGTTATGTCAGTGAAGTCTTGTGTTGTCAGATATGGAACTTGATTCATACATAACTGTTTCAGTAGTCATGATGTTGCAGTACACTAGTTTTGTTTACAAGCTTGCACATGCTGAAGTACAGGCTGCTATTTGTGATATATTGCCACCAAGACTTGCCTTTTCTTTTTGCAGGATCTTTTTTTTTTTTTTTTGTTCTTTCTCTTTCTCGCTTTTGGAATTGAGAGGCTTCATTTGCAGTTTTTCCTCTTATATTTTACTAGACTGGATATTTAATCCTCACAAAATGAAGAATGATAGCATTGAGCAAGAAGCACTTGCAAGGTCTTCATTTCGGTGGAAGATTATCTGCTGAGTGACATTTGTCGTTACAAACTTATTTTGTTTTCTATTATTAAATGTAGCTATTGTATTATTGTTGACATACCCTTTTTTTATTCATGTAGAATATTTCACAATACATGAAACCATCCTTCTCTGGAGTAGTGAATCTATCCATCTCCCATCACTTTTCAGTTCTGCCTTTTTAGTTTATGTACAGTACTTGGTGTGTTCAAATGCTCGATTGTGAACTTTCTCATGCAAATAGTGCCATACATTGTGAGCTTTCTAGGACCAATACTCTCTTGATTATTTTATTGCCATAAAGAAACATGTTGAAAATCAGATGTTCAGTAATGTAGCATGACAAACATAAAGAAAGAAATGGTACTTGTCAATTATCGTTCTATTCTTTTTTATTTCGACATCTACAAATTTGTGTGTCTGTACGTGTTCATGCTTCATTCTTCTTAACTGCTATTGTGACCATCCCCTTTAAACACATCACTTGCACAATATGTTTCTTAGATGACTGGACTTATATGACAGTCATGTGTAGAAAGGGCTGGGGGAAAAAATGTTGCATTTTTTTTACATGTCAAGTGCACATCATATTTCATACCATTTGCTTTGTGGTTATAGAAAGTACATTCATATTTCCTTGTATTGAGACTACCAATTTTCCATAAATGTTCGTATTGATACATTTGCATATAGGATTTAAGGTATTGATCATGATAATGCAGCAAAATATGTGAAGCTTGTTTGTTAATTACAGCTACCAGTTATGGATACTTGTGTTATCATTAACAATTTTTATCTCTACTTGCATCGTACATTCTTGAGAAAGTTTTGTTAGGTTTATCTTCTTTAATCGTGTAACATTTGTGTTCATATACCTTTTTAATCACATTAGACGTTATACATTTATCAGGTGTTTTTTTTTTTTTTTTTTTTTTTTTGGTAGCTGGAAAAAAAGCACAGGATTGTTGCATATTACAAGTCAAGTACACATTGTATTTCACAATGACAGATTCTTATAGTATAATAGTATAGTATAATCGGATTTCCTTGCACCGAGACTACATGTATGTTACTTTTGTTTTTACATGAACGTTCATATTGATACGTGTGCTGATCATAGAAAGTTCACACAAGGTCCTGGTGATACAGTAACATTTGTGAAGCTTGCGTGTTAAATGCAACTATCAGTATCAGGTAAATTGTGTTATCATTATTACCAAAATTTTTATGTTTTTTATTGTTTTTATTGTTTCTATTGTTTTTATTGAACGTATGGATTCATATTTTGTTATTATATTATATTTGGATCTTGTAAGATTCATTTGACTTTTGACTTTTGAAATATGCATCGTTTTGCCCACACAGTTTGGATTGCATGTTATAAGTTATTTGCATGATGTTGGAAATTTAAAGCATTTTTTTTTTGTTTCTCCCTTTATTTTTATTGTTTTTTGGATATCAATATCTTGAATAAAAATATATGAAATTCAATGAATTTCTCAAAATCAGTTGCCAAATGAGTGTCCATTGGGTGTGTGGAATTTCAAGTTAGTAGCTTATCTAGAAATGCCCGTTGCTATGGAGTGAATGTATGCTTGACTTATGTGTGAAAGTTGAATTTCAAGTCAAACTTTAAATGCCATTATCTAGAAACCAACTTTCGCTTTATGAATTATGAAAAACCACCATAACTTCGCTATTTTTTCATCAATTCTTATAAATGAGGTATCATTTTAAAGGAAATTTTTCACTTTATCCAGTAATGTCAAAAATGCAAATTTGATTTTTGCCTTGAAGTGTTGGGTTTTGCTGTAGCAGGTCACATATGATTTCAGATGATACTCAATAAGATGTTGATATGTGATGTTAGGATTTGGTATTATAATGTTTTGTTTTTTAACGAGAAAGTTAAAGTGGAGTTTTTGGAAAAGAAATGAATAAGGTGTTAAATGAATTTAAAGGTGAGAGAATGTATAAAGGAGAAAGTTAGAAAAAAGGAGATAGATGAGTTGAAGAATAAGGAGGGGAAGGGAGAAAGAGAGAAGAGTGTGAGAGAGGGGAGGGAGAGAGAGGGACTGTGTGATGTGCAGTAGGAGGCAGGTAGTATTAAGCTAGAAGGAAGGTATTGTTTACCATTGGGAGCAGTGATTTCAAAAAAGGTTTGCATTATCACATTTTATGCATTTTTATGTGTAAGTCAGTTGTGTCATAAAACATCTTACCACATAAAAGTTTTGCAATAAAGACTAAAATACAAGGAGATATCACTATTTTTCTCAATAAACCAATACTGTAGATGGTTTAGTGTAGAAACAATTTTATAGTAACTATTGTTCACATTTTGTATATTTAACAATGCTTAAGTTAACATTGGCTATAATACTGATTAACATTTTTGCGCTGGTTGTTTCTCTTCTTAACTCACATTTTATGACTATATTGAAGCACTAACCTAAAGCTGGGTTTTTGTCTCATCAGCAAAATGGTAAATAATGCCTTTAAATGGCAAGAGAGAGGGAGAGAGAGTAGAGAGGGGAAAAGAGAATGAGTGAGTAAGAGAGAAAGGGAAGAAGAAAACAGAAGAATGAGACAAAATTGTATTGTATTAATAGGATAGAAATGTATATTTATTTATGTATGTATTTTCTTTTGTCAATTTGTTTATGGTTAAACGTAACTAATTGTTGAGTGTGTCTCTTATTATGTAAGTTGTTACATGTTATTCTATATATTGCCCTTTGTCTTTGTCTTAAGTGTCTTCTGTTTAATCCAGGAGGCAACCTACATTGTAGGCTTTTCATGTTGCATATAAAAAAAATAAATATATATATATATATATATATATATATATATATATATATATATATATATATATAAAGAATGTTGAAAAACCAATAATCTAAGTGGAGAACAAGATACAGTTATTGCATTGTGACTACAGTACATTGTATTAGTTACAAACATGGTAGAAGACTGACTGCAATATCAGCTGAGTTTGGCATCATTTTTAAGGGGCACTTGATTTACAAGTAGCCGCTGAATGTGCTTTGAGACTAACAACCCAATAAATTAAAGATTTGACATTAAAGGGTGTGTACAGTTCTGGTCGAGGTGGGGTTTTAGCTTTTAACGTTTTGCGAGATATTCAGAAACCACTCTATGAGATGTCAAAGAGCATGCAATTCTAAGGGGTATCAAAAGTTTATTTGATGAAAATCGGTTTTGAAATGGCTGAGATATCCAAAAACAAGGTGAAACAAAGAGATCCTAATTAAAGTCGTGGCCTGTTACCTTTTATTATTATCACTCTTTTGGATATCTCAGCCATTTGAAAACCAATTTTCATCAAATAAACGTTGAGTCCTTCTTTAGATTACATGCTATTTCATATTTCATAAGAGGTTTCTCATTATCTCACTTAGTAATGTTCAAAACATGAATCCCCACCTCAACAGTCCCTTTAAGCTAATTAAGTGAACTTATGATTAGAATGATTGAAAGAATGAATAAGTGATGATAATGGTGAGTAATTATTGTGCAATGTAGGGCCTAACTTTGTATGTATCAGTATACACATGTATTACCCGAATCATTTGAACCTAGCTACTTTGCGCATTTGTACTACTAGGTAATTCATCTATCACTAAACGTCAATTTGATAGATAGCGTAAGCCAATATGCATTAATCTCCAATCAAAATAGAAAGAAATGGAATTATGAGGGAAAAAATCTTTTACTTCATCGTACACCTGTAATTCAAGAAGTGTGTGAGGGAATAAGAGGAGAGGGAAAAAAAACAACAACACTCGGTTTGTCTTGCAACTTATCCTAATTAGATTTACAGGTACAATGAAAAGAAATAAAATGTGGGTGAAGGTATCTTGCGTCATAGCAAAGTTCAAATCTTTTTGGTTCTGAAATCAATATTCTGGTTATTGACTAAGGGGATGCACAGGGGTTTCTGCTTTTAGCAAAGTCTCAGGATTGTTGTGTCTTCTGTCAAGAGCGTTTCTGACAAGGCTTCAATGTAAATTGCCAACTCAGACTCTGGTATTGTACATGTACATCAAGTTGACATTTCACCAAAGACAAATGAGTGCGTTTTCATTAGTCATTACATGTACAGAACAGAAAGACATGAAGGTTTCAGTCATAGATGACGCAGTGTAGTGATAGATGAATGCAGATGTGTTGCTTTTTGTTATTTGTTTACCCACAACAACAGAATAATGAGTGATTGCTTTCATTTGTCCTGCCTATATCAATATCAATTTAACCTTCAGTCTAACAAGGTCTGTTGTAAATTGAAGAAGCTATGCCAACTCTCAGAACCAATTTATGACTCTCCAATATGTAAAGTACCATCAATATTTGCTCAGATTGTTTGTCACAATTTTCTAAGTGCATGTATACACAAATTAATCAATGTGATGTGTGATAATCATCACACTTTGTCTGGCCTTTGAATATCAAATGCTATTGCTTTGTCATCTGAATATCAAATGCTATTGCTTTGTCATCGTGCCTTGGTAATCATGACTCCCCCCCCCAAAAAAAAAAAAAAAAAAATGTGTTATACTCTATACTCTACATATACCATATTTAACAAGTCTACTTTTTATGCCTCCGCCACGAAGTGGTGCCGGAGGCATTATGTTTTCGGGTTGTCCATACATCTGTCCGTCCGTACATCCGTCCGCATTCGTTTACACAATAACTTGAGTAATATTGAGTGGAATTTTACCAAACTTGGTCCAACTATAAAGTATGATGGGGCAATTACTTGATCAAATTTTGGGTGAAATCGGCTGAAGGCCAAGGTCAAAGGTCAAGGTCAAATCATAAAATTGTATCTGTTTACGCAATAACTCAAGATTGGATCAAGCAAATTTCACCAATCTTTGTCCAAGGATGATATAGGATGGGACAATTACTTGATTAGTTTTTGAGTGAAATCAGACAGAGGTCAAAGGTCAAAGATCAAAGATCAAGGTCAAATCCTAAAATGTATCTGTTTCCGTGATAACTCAAAACTGGATGAAGCAACTTTCACCAAACTTGGTCCAAGGATGAAGTATGATGGGGCAATTAGTTGAGTAGTTTTTTAGTGAAAGTGGCAAGTCAAAGGTCAAAAGGTCAAGGTCAAATGCTATAAATGTTGCTATTTCCCCCATATCTATGCAATGCCCAAAGGTATTTTCTTGAAACTTAGTGTAGACATATACTATTGGGTCAAGATTCTCCAGTGAGAGTTTCATGTCATAAGGTCAAAGGTCAAAAGGTCAAAGGTCAGGTGAAAATGTTACAATTTCACTTTTCTCACAAATGGTTCAATGTATCTTCATGGAACTTGGTACACATGCATGCGCTGACTGGTAGGGATTATCTAGGGAATGTACAATTGGTCAATAGTTAGGGTCAAAGGTCAAGGTCAACTCCTCAAAATTTCACTTTTTATTTTATACTGTAATTACACTTTTTCTTCATACCTTGAAAATTACTTGGTGCATAAATCTTATATAAAGATCGGTCAAAAGTCAGGTAAAAGTCCTCAATTCCCCAAATGCATGTACATGTACCTGCACTCTTAGACAATTAGCAAACCTAGTGCAAGGAAAGTGAACATTCAAGAAATTTCTGACAAACCTGTCATTTCAATATTTTGCCAGCTAGGTGAAACTGTCATCACACATTGTGAAGACATTGTACTATACACTTATTGGGAGAATCATGCGTTATGGCGGAGGCATGCCAGTCGCCATAGCGACATTTCTAGTTTCATGATACGGGACTTCCCGACAATTTTCTAAGTGGTTAGTTTCATGGTGTGGAGTACAGTAGTCAACAACTGAGATATGCATGCATGCATATCACATTACATTTATATTGGGATCAGAGTTGATATGTTTCCGTGAGCACTGTAATTTGCAAATTGAACCAACTAGCAAAAATTTGTGAAAGTATATTGCCCGCAAACTACATTGCATAACATACATGTGCAGTTTTGTGGAAATTACATAGATTTAGAGGTACACTTGTAATTCAGACACATGAAGTTCTGGTAGCTGGCCCCAGAAAGAAAGTAGTGGAGATATTACAAAGTGAATGCTGATAAGGGGATATCTTATGTACACTGTACAAGTGCATATAAGTGTTGGTACTGTATACAATTGTACTTTGTGACATACTATTTATGCTTACTGATCTGTTGTGTACAGTTTCTCTTGTTCCCTTTGTACATAAACCATTGAAACTTGAATTTATTTATACCCCCGCCGAACGAAGTTTGAAGGGGGTATATAGGAATCAGCGGACGGTCGGGCGGTCGGTCGGGCGGTCAGTCGGGCGGTCGGGCGGTCGGTCGGTTGCAAATCTTGCGTCGCGAACTACTTCCTCAGTTTTCAACCGATTCCCATAAAACTTGGCACAGATGTGTGCCTTGGGTTGTAGATGTGCAAGACATATTTTTTGACAGTACCCAAAAGTACGTTGCCATGGTAACGGCATATTATGGGCAAAAATGGGTACAAATCTTGCGTCGCGAATCCCTCCCACAGTTTTTGATCAATTTTTATGAAATTAGGTACAGATGTTCATCTGAATATGTTAATGTGCAAGACACATATTTCCGCAGTGGCAAAAAGTGCGTTGCCATGGTAACGGCATGTTATTGGTAAAATATAGGGCAAAATGCTTCATGGCAAAACTGCTTCATCAGTGTTCTTCCAATTCTCATGGAATTCATATTGAATGTTTGTCTTAGGATATAGGTCAGCATGACACATTTCTTGACAGTGACAAAAAGTATGTTGCCATGGTAACAGCTCACATATTATGAGCCAAAATGATGGAAAATTTTGTGTTGCAAACTACTTCCTCAGTTTTTGCCCAATTTCCATGAAACTTGGTACAGATGTGTGCCTTTGGTTGTAGATGTGCAAGACGCATTTTTCGACAGTACCCGAAAGTACGTTGCCATGGTAACGGCATATTAATAGCAGAAGATCAAGGAAAGATCTTGCGGATTTAACTACTTCCTCAGTTTTTTGACCAAAGCTTATGAAATGTTGTTTGGCGGGGGTATAACCAGTCGCTGTAGCGACATTTCTAGTTTTAAAGGGTGTGTACAGTTCTGGTCGAGGTGAGGATTTAGCTTTTAACGTTTTGCGAGATATTCAGAAACCACTCTATGAGATGTCAAAGAGCATGCAGTTCTTAGGGGTATCAAAAGTTTATTCGATGAAAATCGGTTTTGAAATGGCTGAGATATCAAAAAACAAGGTGAAACAAAGAGATCCTAATAAAGTTGTGGCATGTCGCCTTTTATTATTAGCACTTTTTTGGATATCTCAGCCATTTGAAAACCAATTTTCATCAAATAAACGTTGAATCCTTCTTAAAATTACACGCTCTTTCATATTTCATAAGAGGTTTTTCATTATCTCACTTAGGAATGTTCAAAACATGAATCCCCACCTCAACCAGTACTGTACAGTCCCTTTAATATATCTAGGTAACCAGATTCCTGTTGGCAATGGATACACACTGTTTGTCCATTTAAAGAGTTGTAAAAGTACAAAATCATTCATGAGAGGCAATTTGTGTTAAATTCTACACACCTGTACATACACACACACTTACACCCACACACAACACACCAAGAAGTTATACTTTTTTGTGGATGTGATGCTTAGTAAACTTGCAATGTCAAGAGTGTTACAAATTATGTGTCCTTTGATTGACTTATTTCTTAATCTCTATAATCCATTGAGTCAGGTACTTACGTTGTATTTATGTTATAAGGGAGTGTGAGTTGAATTGACACAACAATTCAGCTACCCTCCTTTTATAGTGCAACCATGGGCATGTTTGAAAACTATCTCTACTTTTTCCTCTATTTTGTTTGAAGTTTCAGCTTTAAATAGTTTAGTGCTTACGCCAAATATATTTTTTTAAACACTGAGGCTTTTATTTTCATGAATTTCATGAGTCGGGTGCTATTCGCAAATTTAAAAACACGCAAAAATATAAACTCTCATCCTGACGTGAATGTGATGTGCATGCATACATTTCTCTGTTCAGTACTGTACTCCGCAATCGCGAATATAACCACTCGCAAAATTGTCGGGAAGTCCAGACGTGCACAAAATTAGACTCACTAAATATAAGGCGTATGAATACAGTATCATGAGACCATCTGAACATAATGCAAGTTAGCACAGCAAAAATCTGTGGAGTTTTATCCTCTATTCAAGCACCTTTGTTCTATGACCCATTATTTCATATTCACATCTTCTCTCCAACCCACCTCCACCCTCTTTTCCTTTCACTTTGTGTGAGTCAGGTGATGATGAGCAGAGTGACTTCTACCACGAGCCAGGGAGTGTGTCGGGCATCCCAACGGTGGCACCATGGTGGGAGACCAAGACACTGGAAGAGTACGAAGATGAGCAAACCTTTCAGAGCATCCTCACCGGTAGCTTCCAGCATCTCTCCAAACCTGGTCAAAAAGGTAGGAAGAAAGAAGAAAAATTTATATAAGTGAAATTACCATCCATGTACTCTTTGATTCATTGTATTCATATGTTCTTTTCCATCTGGTGGACTTTCACTGGGGGGTATTCATTACTTCCATAATGGGTCACTCCTTATTACTACACTCCAACCATGACTTGTGGCTAATCAAATTACCAGGGAAGATTCCCCCGTACACAAGTTACACAACGTCACAGTTTCTCTACTTCAATTGCTCTTTTATGACACTCATATGATGTCGTTCCAGATGGCAGATAATCTTATTAGCATTTTTTTTTGGTGATAATTTGCAAATTTTGCTCCAAACTTATGCCAGTTTTATGCGCCTGTCTCATTTCTCTCGCTTGTTATATGTGTAATTTCTCATCTCTGTGTATTCTTTCCCAAATTCATTTCACCTTGGTCGTCATTTATAATGAACAAACAATATAACATCTTAGCTATGGATGTGATATGGTAATGATAAACCCGAGGTGAATTGTATGATGCATTAAAATTCATAACACCTTCAGTTTGCTTTGCTTTGTTTTGTTTTTTGTCATCCTTTTATCATAATTTGTTTTGATTTACATTTATGCACCATTTTCATGACATGGGTTGAAATCGATGTTAATTGAAGTTTAAGACATACTGTAAAGGCAGAAATTTTTTGCAATTTTGAGCTACGTTAAATACTTTATCTAGCACAAAGTCTGTCACCCGTGAAAAAATCTTCACAATTTTCTCTGTACATTTTGAATGGGTTGAATCATTGGCTTCGTCAGTGATGCCTCCATGGTACGAGGGTGTGTGTGTTTTTGTGCGTGTGCGTATGCGTGTGCGTATGTGCCCCAGTAGTATTCATTTAAGCACTCGTGTGTGCAGTAGTCACTGTGCTGGCCATACATTCGAATGGATCAGGCAGCACATCAATTTTCATGCAGGGACATGTTAACCCGTTCCTTCCGCAATTCTCTGAGTGCCTTTAATGCCCCCAAACGAGATTCTTTTCGCCCGTCGACAGAGAGACACACAGGTTGGTAATCCAGCTGTGTGAAGGCAGTCAAGCGGTTCATTTTGTCCCCCTTTCTACGGTCAACTACATGTGCCCGTGCACAATGGAAATATCGATCGGGTGCGAGGTATGAATAGAGCGTACGCTGATGAGCTCTCAGAATCTTTTGTTCTACACAAAACCAGGTACAGTACCTGAATGAGGTGACTGGGGTCAGCGAACCCGCATTTTTAACTGATCTCAGCCTTGATCACTATGTACATGTTCGTACGAGTTTATAGCAGAACAAGCAAAAAACTAAATCAGGAAAAGGTACATAATACTGTAAAACCCCCTTGTTTTAAACAGCAGGAGAACAAACCCTGATAGAATAAACTCTGATCTTTTTATCAAACCCACTTTTCTGAGCATTTTAACACAAAGAAACATGAATTTAGGCGACTAAAGCAGGCACCCTTGTCTTCATTTTGGGAACCTGGTAAACCAGGTTCCCGTAAGGAACGGGTTAAATCAAATTCTGTCTTTACCCTTCTGTGAATTGGATGGAAACATGTAACATGAATGAATAGCAATTGCGGAGTACAAATTCAGGAACCCACGAAGGTGTTTTTGAGCCACTCAGCGTGAAAAAATTCATTGCGCGAAAATATTGATTTTTGTAGTAGTTGTACTGTGCTGTTACCACAAGGCTGTGCAGAGGTCTAGTCAACCCAAATAACTATAATGTATGCAGAAAAACAACTCTGCTCTCATTTCCCTCTCTCTTTGCCCCCATCTTGCTCCTTTTGAAATATCAACTTTTGGTGGGGAAAATAGAAATTGAGATCAGAAATGATAAGAAACAAAAATATGAAATGATGGAAACAAAAACGGCTGCATAAGTATTTTCCTCGCGTTTTGTCTCATGTTATGAAAGAAGCTTAATTTATCAGGTGCTAGGATGAAGCCTCCACATGTTGATTTGCACAAATTGGTTGTGCTTGCCGAAGAATGTTTTAGGAACAGTGCCTGACTGTTTCTTTTTAGCTTTTCTAATGTAGATATGGTTGTCATGGAAACAGCAGTAATTGATGATGTCATAATGCCTGGGGCACCACATTAGTCTTGTTATCTAAATCTTGAAGCGTCCCACTTGTCAAGACGCTTATTGGAATGGTAGGCAGGAAAGATACGTTACTTTTCATCAATATAGTCGATTGTTTTGCTGATACTTGAGACTTTTGTTGAGAGGAAGCTGATCAAGGGGGTTGCCTTACAACGATATGTACCCGCTGAAGTTTCTTGTTTGTCTCAAGCTTGTTGAATGTATGCTTCAGCACACATTGAATCGTAGAATGTCTCAAGAACACCAGTCGCCTCTGGCACCATACTTAATTGTGGTATTCAAATCAAGTGTCTCTGTTGCCAAGATGCTTATATGGCGGACCATTTGTTACATTGCTCTTCACCGGGATGCATGATAATTTTGTTGATACTTGAGACTTTTGTGAAGAGATGGCCAAATAAAGTAGTTTTACGACAGTACATTGTAATTATACATGTATATATATCTGTACCTACCCATCCACATTCCTCTTTGTTCGATTCTGTAGACTGTATGCTTCATCATGCCTTGAATATTAGAATGTCTCAAGAACAAATTGTTGCGTTGGCCCCAAGCATTTTCAGTGGCAGTCACGCTCAGACCCTTTTGATTTGGACTGGATTAGATTTGCAGTTGTTAGCAGACATCTACAGAGTGTCATGTTCAGTTCAAACTGTTATCTGGTGTGGGAACAACAAATGAGACGTACATGTGTTCAACCCTCTAAAACTTGTCTCTTGCTCTTGGCTCCTTTAAGTGCCATTCATCATGACATTAGAATGGAGCGTTTTCCTGTGTCATGCAGACGTTTTGTTTAGAATGAATATCATTAATCACATGATTTGGACTAATTTAATATACCCTAATTGTATTTTCCATGTTAAGCTATCATTTCCACCTCCGGCAGGTTTTTTATGGTTTAGTTATATGCATGTACTGATAATTTGCATAAACTTTGATGTATTTGCATCAACTATTTGCATTTTCTTTATGCAACATGGTATTGTATACATCGTGATGGCCTATTAAAATGAATAAGATAAAAAATAATTTATGTACATGTACATGTATGATCATCATTTGTCTAGTGACATCTAATCTTCACACTATTTTGAATATTTAGGTTTTAAAAAAAAAGTGTTCAGTTGATTATGTGAGAAATTGCATATATTACACAATGAATCTATGATTTATAAGTAAACAAAATGTCATAATTCATGAACATATTACAGTGTAAATTATACCCAATTTGGTGATCCATGTTTGTACCAAATTTCATACATACAGAGCCGTTGGCTTTGTAACGGCTCTGTAAGACCTCCCTCCCTTCCAAAATGCTGTATACTCCATATATTTGGCTAATCTGATTTTTTTGCGAATCAGGACTTCCCAACAATTCCGTGAGTGGTGAAATCCGTGATTGTGGAGTTCAGCAATAAATGGAGGAACATGCACATACACATTGCAGTCATGTCGAGATTAGAATTGATATTTTCATGTCACCTTCAACTTAAACTTTTAAAACTTCAACTTCCAGCTCACTGCTTCCCCCACTTGTCACTATTTGCCTTCCCTACAATCCCCCTATGTTGCTTCCATCCTCAACTCTCCTCTTTCTAGGCTGTTAAACTACCAAGCAACAATCCCTACAAGGACTACGTACACACTGTATTACCACAAACTGTCGCCCTCATTTACTCCACCATGCAAACCTTCAAGCAACACATACTTTTCACATGTTTTGAAATTTGCAAATAGCACCTGACTTGAAACTTACAAGAATAAAAACCCTGCAAAATATATGGTGTATATGCAGTACCCCAGCCTTCATAGTTACTATACCCACCCATCTCCACCCCAGCACAGATGTGGTTATGTTTAGCTTCTTCTCTTCCTGCATGAATTGGATGTACACACAACAAAAAAGTAACTCCCCCTTTAATCATTTTGGCCTAACTTCCGTATGAATACGTTTTGGATGTGGTTGAAATGATAATGGTAGCACATATTTTTTTCACAATGATGCTCTACTTTATAAGTCATCACTCTTATCTTCTTGTCTGCAGCATTTCAGTCTAAACTACGTGGCTGCCAAGGTCTGGAGGATCCCCAAATCATAAGGAGCTGCAGAGGAAGACTAAAACCCAAGGTAAAATCAGCCAGACAGGTGTTCTGTGCTTTTGTGTACTGTAAATAATGATGTATTAACTGCACCTTTTTTCCCTTCTGATACTAGTCAAAATTCAGGGTGCGGTTTATATACTGTCAATACCTACTGCTTGTCTGCATTTAGTGTGCAGACAATGATGAATGTGTACATTTTACCATTCTCAGCTTGCCTGTGGATGGTTAGGATAGTTGAATGTTCTTAAAAAGATGCATCAGAGACATTTTAATCATTTGAAATTGAATGGCACATCATGGATTTACATCAGCAATGCTGCTTAGAACCTCAATGGCAAGCCATCTGTCTACATGGAGCTAACAAAAGAAACATTGTGTCGGTGGCATTGATGTTCTTCCTTACTCCCTACTCTAGCTAGAGCCTAGATATAATCTTGTATATATATAGACTGTATATCGCTTATGCGTCACTACCAGGTACTCTTCTCTTTGTTCAAACATAAACAGTCTGGGGCCTTGGGGAATAAACAGGGAAAGGATGTTTCAAAGCCAGCTGAAGTTGAATGCCACCTTCATGATTTCAAATGTTTTAACTCTATATTTCTTTCATTTAATTGGTCTCAACTGAAAAACAACGATAGTCATTTTATGTATCTGAGACGTTCGTTCAACCCTTCAAAAAGATTGCTCTTTCTCGTCATGGGGAAAATCAAATAAAATATTCAGTTTACAAAGGAAAATACGAAGAGATATGCCCATGCAAATATTTTTTCCCCCAACGGTTGAAAAAAAGGAGTGCGGTTAATACGTGGGTGCTTGGAAAATGTATTGTACATGTACTCCCTTAGTGTGTGGGATTAAAAGGCAATGAAACCCAAATATAAAGTGAAGAAAACATCAGTGAATATTGAGGAAAATTGGATGCTCCCTCTAAAAGTTTTGGTACTGCAATTGCTGGATAAGGAGACTGCAACAATTCGTGATGTCACAGTAGATCAAAGACATAGAGAAAATGTGAAGAGAATTCAGTGTATTTTCATTTCCCCAAGCATAATGAAAGAGCACTTGGCTTGACTCTTTCAGAATGCTGGGGCATAATATTACTCTCAACATATGTTAGTAACAAGTGAAAGGGATGTGTACTTTTCACCCCCCCCCCCCCCCCAAAAAAAAAAAAATGACAAAAAAAATTATGGAATTCTCAATCATGGTATTAATGTCCTCCTTTTACATCATGAATTGTCGTAGTCCTCCTTTGCAGTGATGGTAATACCTAAACTTTAAAAATTAATAACCTTTGAATGGATTGACCAATTTTCCTCAAACTTCACTGATGCGTTCTACTAATATTTCTGCATTCGCTCAATCCACTAATGTATTGGAATTATTCCTCTGTAAAATAGAGTAAAACACCGTAATCCTGTAAACAAACCTACCGATAAATGTCTTGCAATGATTGAGCCTGACTGCAACTTACTGATGAAAGTATAGAACCATATATTTTCTGCTTCTTCAGGTATCAACTTGATATGAAGCTAGTCCATTTACAATGTAATGTATAAAAAGCATACCAGTCACATACCACTGCACTTAGCTCCCTGAGAGAAGTACTTATGTAGCATCTCAATAAGAGCTTACGTGTGTGTGTTTGACAACTCCCAAGCAGTTGCTTTATGACCAACATTTTATTTTTCTTCTGGAGGCCAAATTAGGCAATAGGACCGTTAATCACCAACAGTAGCTCAATCTATGTGATCAATGGGTTATCTCTATCAGCCCCCCCCCCCCCCCCCCCATATCATGCACTCCTACATTTAGTGGACAAAAATGTTAGGTCCTACAAATATGTCAATGCTTTGGAGTTTTGTTTTGTTTTGTTTTTCTGAACAGTGCAAACCAAAGTTTTTGATGGAATGTACGAAAATAGTCAAGGCTTTTATGTGTTGCTAACATTTCATTTTTTTTCCATCCCACAGCGACTGAAGAAATCCAGTCTTGCCACTTTCAATGAGAAGATTGTCAGATTTCTGCATAATCCATTTGAGAAAGAGTAAGTCAGTGTTACCAACTTACCAAGGTACTTCTCTTTAGATTCTTACGATGCACCTTTCATAACACTCTAATGAGTCTGCAAGTAATGTTTGATTTCAGGTGGATTTGAAAAATAATGAGGAACATGGCCACTGAAATGTCTAAATTTTCTGAGATCCTGTGAAGTGGTTGATAATGGACTGTTGGCATCTAAATGCTGTGTGAAGGGTGCATGCTGAAATGGGTTTCATACACACAATGTGATACGATTTGAGACATCAGAAGAATTGTCATTACTGTCTTTGGCAATACTTCTTCAGTTCATACCTGCAGAAACACAAACATGGTCAGACACAAAATTTTATCTTTCTGAATACAACCTGTCATAAAACTTCAATATTCTGTGGAGAATCAAATATTTAGCATCTGCATAATATGATATTTCTGCATGAAATTTGAATTCTTGATCGCTTGGCTTTCTTTTGAATACGGTACCATAGTTATAACAACACATGACCATTTCCTTTGTAAAAGGACATTGAGCCTCCAACCTCTACATATGCCCTTTCTTTTGTCATTGATGTGAGGTAAGAAGAGATGTACAATGGCTCTAATTTTCAACACAAATTTGTTATTCTAGCCTTCATATGCAGTGCAGGTTAGATTTTGATGACATGATTTTGATAAAATGAAGTAGGATACGTGTGAATACTGCCATGACAATTCTCCTGAACCGTAATGTCACTGCTTCTCAACTTGACGTAGGTTGAAGCTGCATTCGTCCAAGACAGGAGAAAGAAACCAGGTCTTCCATCTGGCCTCCATGTATTCACTGGATGTCCGAACTGAAGGAGGGGGTCAGAAGAGCAAGTCTGTGCTGACTAAAACGAGGTACAGCAGTCCTTGATGTCATGCTTGTTATGTCAGTTCCACCTTCAATACACAAAACACAACAAAACAAAACTTCATACCCTGGCGTTTGTAAGATTCATACTGACTTTAAAAGACTGTGACATGTGTGACTGTTTAACCTGAAACTTGATGCTTCACCTAGCAGGAGGTTTACAAGGTTTATTGTTGTTCTCTTTATATTTTCTCTTTCTCTATTTGTCTTGTTCCTATTCAATCAGATTTGGGTTTACATTTACCAGTACATTGCTGCAGAGCATATTTAGCCTGTCATATTATATCCGTGTTTGTTTTCTTGAAACAAAAACTTGCATTGCAGTGTGTTGTCTGTCTGTATAAAACTTACAGCTGAGGTGTACCGCTGTACTTTATTTCAGGCACAAATGGAGAGCATGTACTCTCTTTGTGGCTTCCATATATTGGCCACAGATCAGCATAATGTATTTAACCCACATTTGTTTTTATGAAAAGAAAAAAGAAAAAAAAAACCTATATAGCAATGTCTTGTCTCTCCGTATGAAGCTTACATCTAAGGTGTGTTTGGTTTCACAGTCACAATATGTCAAACAGGTACTTTTATTGCTTTAGTTTCTTTCATTTGAGTCTGAAAGAGGTACAGTAACAACATATAATGTTTAAATGTTGAGAAATGTTGCTGATGTAAGCGTGTTGAAGCGTGAAGGTGATATCCATTTGAGAATGAGCCTGCAGACGTGCTGATATAAAGTTAGTCATAAAGATGCCGGGAGGTCTAGTCCCCTGTGGATAGTGGCAAGATTGATTACATATAGCCGTCTGATAATAATGCATTAACAGTCGAATATTTTTATATGTTCACCAGACACACCATCAACTATGAAGGAGGAGGGGGTGGGGCAGAGATGGTTCTGAAAGGTCGCCAGTCCTTTTCCCCACAATTTGCCAAACGCAGAAGAAAGTCACCGCCGCCTGGGACCCCATCAGAAGGTTAGCAGAGACCTTCATATGGACTCTAAGAATGTACTCGTAAATGAACATAAGCCTTTTTTTATGGGATTGTCATATTTCCATTTTACAATCACTTGTTATTGAATGCACAAACTTTCACAAAGAATAGACTCTTTGTTTGAATTAATGACTTTCTTATTCTGTTGACGTGAGATTTACTATCGATATCATTACTCTCTTCTACATTTAGATACCTGCTAACTGATTAATACTGGAGGAATTCAAAACTACTAAACCTACCATTGTTATAGAGTACAGCAGTTTGACTATATTAAAATTATATGCTACAATGTGATATGTTCATAAAATAGAACTACTTTTATTGTATAAAATTTGGTCCAAGCATGAGGTACACACTCTTTAGCTCACCTGAGTTAAAACGGCTCAAGTGAGCCATGGTGATGATAATCTTGCACTTGTTGAGTCTGTTAAAATAAGAGCCACTATATTCAACAGTACCATCATTGTGTTCAATCACCAGGTGCAGTCGGGGGTGATGCTCTGCCCATCTCTTCAACCAGCATTGGCAGTCGCATGCTACAGAGTATGGGCTGGACCCCTGGAACAGGGCTTGGGGCTGACAGGACTGGCATACAGGAACCAGTCCAGGCGTACCTGAGGCCTAAGAACAGAGGACTGGGTTACTACAAGCCCACCTGAGTTTCTGGGGATCATTGCTGCGGTCAAGGGGCATGTGGTCCCTCTGCATGGTGGATGCACTTGCACCTGGTCCAGAAATTTGAAGTGAGAGGGAAGTCAGGATGAGGGTCACTGGGTTTTCTTGTTCTCTCCAAGAATACATCACGTAAGATCATCAGCTCTTGGCCCAAAGGCTGCGTAAAACTTGATGCATGTCTCACTTGATACCATGGCCTTGCTGGTGCAGTGATGTAGACTTATTAGCTGAAACTCTCGGTGCTTTCCTGTGGAAAGCTTGTGATGAGAGAGGAATCCCACATAGAAACTGTGATGACAACAGGACTTGTTTTTGAAAGCATCCACAGATAATCAATAAACTTGCCAACTGCAGCCTCACAAAACTAGCTGCCTTTAGGAGCTATGCACAGATTGCTGTGATAGTAGGATTCAAGGTCTGCCAAGTTAATCTTATAATTATGTTGGTCTTATTCACTTCAAGCCATCGCAGCAGCACTCTGCCAAAAAAAAAAATCACGCTTTTTGAAGGAAGTATTCCCAGCAAGTGTAAATGCTTTAGGAAATCTTACCCTAGGTCAGCTGAAACAGTTGAGACTTCAAAAACTTGTGGAACAAATTCTGTGATTGAAAAACTTTCTCAAGATGATAAAATCTTTCTATTTCAAAAAGTATCAAGAGCAGCTTAATGTGAATGCAAATAGAGTTATAGGCCAAATCGTGCTCTTTTCCTGTTGCATTCTTAGCAAGCAATATGTCTATTGAAAACTTCAACTCAAATGTGCAGACTCAAGTGAATTTAACCTGCCGGGTAGCTTTTAATTGGATCATGTACCGTAATGCTGATATCAGAGTTGGCAGCATTTGTGAGAGAGATGGTTTGCGCTGTCTCTGTGTAGCCTGATTCACAAAATGTTAGCTGGCAGTTGATGTACCTGTTTGATCAGAAATTATGGAGTATATGCGTATTTATTCTTACGTAACTCTTGCCGTGGTATTTGCAGCCATTTTTGTTTTTTAAATCATATATTCTGTTTGGTAGAGACAAGAGTCATTGTTCCATTTGTGTTGAAGCTAGTGAGGAGGGAGATCGCTTTCAGCAGTCAACCAGCATCACTTTCCGCTGATTAGGTATGATTTTCTTGAATACTTATTATGTAGGAGATGAGATTACTGTCCTCCCCTCCTTATCTGCACGCAAGTCCTGAGGACTCGCTCTTTGTAGCCATTTTCTTTTAGCAGCATGGGCCTTCACTGTTTTATGTCTCCACAATATGAGAATATTACCAACTTTCATTCATGAAGGGGCTTGCTAACTGTGACTCCACATCATCAGTCTATCTATGTTTTGCCGAAGCTGTTTACCAGGTTCAGCATACTTTACATATGCATCAGTGTGTAGAAATGAGATGGATGACAAAGTGCAACCTTTTTAAAAACTCCATCCGTTTGGGTACTGTAAAACGGGGAATGTTCGCGTGCATTGTAATTTCGCGAGCGCCAAGATTCGCAAAATTAAAATGCAAGTGAAAGTTCTCGTCTACACTATATGCATTGAATGCCAGTGGCAATTCGCGAAAGTTTCATGCCGCAAAAAAGGCCGCCGGCTCCAATTCATGAAAATTTCGTGCCGCGAATATATCATGTTTTACAGAAACTATTTAAACTTGAAGGTGATATTTGTCATTATTTCTCATCCATTTCCTAAAGCATTCATGGACACTTCATGTGAAAATTTCTTCTTCTACTTCTTTCTTTTTTTTTTTGCAAAAGATGAGAAGGAGGGGAGGTATATTTGACTGATGACAGTAGGCAGATGGCTTTTTCAGTAGGAAAATGTAAATATGTGACCTATACAATTATTGAAAATGACATTTACATGTCATTGTAATTGTGTGAAATACATTATTTACAATATTTTGTGAAGTGTTAAGACTGTCCTAATCACCACTGACAATGGTTTTGAGCAAATTGATTTTGCAGAGAATTATTAGTAGCTTGAGGTGTATGGTGCAATAAAGCTATATTCTTTAGAGAATCACTTGCCTCTCCAGGAAGTGACTTTGTGCAATGGATTTTATTCTACTATTGCAAGGTAAAGACAAAATCAACCAATTTTGTCATTATATTGGTAGTTCAATGTAATAAGTAGAGATTTCAGAGATAAATGTGGTGCTATTTCCCCTGCTTTATATTGGTATGAAGGGGCATTAATAACCCTAATAAATTTATTTTTAAGACAGAAGCATGCTTAATCCCTCATTTACTTGTATTTTAATGTTATGAATTCCATTTTGAAAAAAAAAACAACCCAAAACATTCATCCCTAAAAAGCTTGGATTGCAAATAACTGAAGCAGAGCAGAGCAATCCTGGTAGAACTTTCTGTAGAAACAAGAAAGATAGCTCTTGCATAGCTTTTGTAGTGAGAACAATATTTGTTGCACAAATATGGAAATAATGTCATATTTTTCAAGAGGCATGTTTTTATGAAACTGTCCGTCCATCGTAACTTTTATTCTGTGATAGCGTTATAAGTGTCTTCATAATTACTTCTAAATTGGCTGAGGATGAAGTATGACGGGGCTCTTCCCTGGTAGTTTTTGGACAGTGCATTGCAGGCCTGTTGTCAAATGTCATGGAAAAGTTCATTGTACCCTTAACTGAAGTTTCAGAATCTATAGTGATTGGGACGAGGAACAAGAATTTTTTCAAGATTCATTACAAATCAGTGAACGAGGATGATGGCGTATCATCCTCACACGAGAATACATGATTGGGTGTTTAAGACAGTAGATGCATGAATTCTACACAGGTGAAGTTGTTAGGCAAGTGGTATCGTAATGGAATTACATTGCTACATAACTGGAATATGTGAGCCTCCTCCTGTCATCCTCCTTGCACAGTGTAATACGTTTTGGGCTGTTCAGAGTATTAGTTTATCTGCTATGGGACTGCAATAGATTCCACAAGTCTATACATGGCACTATCGATTTATGTACTACACTACATGATGTGAAATTATAAAAGCTGTCTTGGTGACCCTTTAATTGGAGAGAGCAAGTGAATGAAATATTTTATTACTAGGCTGTAGGAAAAAAAATATCCATCAATTGTAATGCATCACAAAATCGGTCTATTTGGTACATTTATACCATATTGCAGGACAGTCAGTTATTTCATCATTTTTCAATAATGAAAGTCTGTATCATGTACATCTCAACCTATATATTCAATTCAATTCAAATATGTAGGTTAGCTACAAAATGATATGTAGGGGTATGTAATGCAATGTCACCTTGCAAAAGATTTCTAGTTTTCTATCAACTCTTGCTTTAGAATTTCTTCTTCATGGTCATCCAATTATCTTTCAACATCATGGTTTTGTAAATAATTGCTGTCAATAATATCAAGAGAATGTATATAATTTATTTCCAGCCATGTACATCTGACAGAATATATATTTTGTATTAAGATTAAACTGTCAAAAGTGTTCTCCAAACTTTTCAAATTTGATGACATATGTTTTGGGAGTCACACAAACAGAAATGTCTTAAGTTTGTAACCAAATGACCACAGCACTCACAGAGCATTATCAGTTACATTTTTGATGGGGGATTCATAGTTTTGATCATGATAGAGAAAGTAATTCATTTTTAAAACTTACCCTAACACACATGACATGACATGTGTTGGCTTTGTTTTTGTTTTTGTTTTTTATATATATATATTCCAACATGTCCCATCTGGAGAGATTTTTATTCTATTTTGAGTGTGGTAATTACACCCCATTTCAACAACTGTAGGCGTGAAATGGTATGAAAGTGATACTTCACATTTTTTTTTGTGTAAGAATATTCCATGATAATGTCTTTTCTACTAACCAGCATCTTAGAATATATGGAGCATTTATGATCTTTTTCAACTAATCTGCAAATTACTGCTTGTACCCTTTCTGACATGAAATGATTCAGATCACCTTCTTGAAACCCATGGTCTAATAAGATTAACTGCCGAATTCTGAATACTGATTTTTCTAGGGTCCTTATGAGGAAAAGTTTTGTGATTTTGTCTATAATTTGTTCTTAAACTTAAAATCAGCCTGTCACAGTTTCCTGATTAATTGCTAAATATCTTCAAGTGTAGCAACCATATCTTTGCATATTGCTCCAAAGAAGAAGAAGAAAAAAAAAGATTTTGCTGTTCAGTTTCAGTATCATGAAATGCTAAGGAAAATGAAAATGAAATTACCCTATCCAGAAAGTCATTTTTTTGACAGGTGAATGCATTTTATTTTTTTTGGGGGGGGGGGGGGGTGGGGGCAGAAATTGGCATTGGTTATCATGTGGAAAATGGATGAACATTATTTCATAGATGCATACTATACACATATATCTTTGACACAGCACAAACTACATTGTGGTATGGCAGTGATAAATTGTAATACTGGTTAATCATTACCGCTTGTTCATCTTCCAGCTATTGGTCACTGACAAGATGTTAATTTTCCGCAAAGTTCTACACATTGACCCAAATTGGGATTGATTCACCTACCAAGTAGTCAGTGAGGTAACTAAAGCATACTTCTGGCAGAAACCTCACATATTGATCTTAGAATGACGACTGTTTTCTATGAATCTTCTACTTGTAAGGTTTTAGGACAGGAGTTGATCCTTTTCCACCTGTTTACCGGGTTGATGACTTAAGATGTCATCTCCTATTCATACACCTGTTTCAAGAGTATGTAATCAGGCAGTTTCTGGAGTGATGTTTTTATACTATATCAGAATAAAAATAATTATTATGAAATGGTCTGTTGTGGTTGAAATTGTTACAGGGATGAGAACATTTTGAAAGGAGAAATACTATTTGGTCTGTATGTGTGGTAGAAGAAGAATATTTTTATTCTCCTTTATATGTGTGTGAAAATGAGGCAAAGATATTGCCAGTAATAAACAGATGTGAAACTGAATCGACATCAGCTGTGTAATGTTTACTAATAGCAAATGAAATTTGGTGACAGTTGTGAACTGAGTAGAATTTCTTAACAAGCGGTTCTTTCTAGCTCTTGCTCTCTCTCTTACACAAACACACACACGCACACACACACACTAATGACAAACAACCAGTATAAATACATAAACACAGAGTGATATTCTTGTGACATTTAATGATAATGTACCCAGCAAAGTCGTGTACATTAAGTATAAAGTAAAATTTGCGTACAAGAATATTAGGCTGAATACATTTATGCAAAATGGTTTGGTCTAGTCCTACCCTTCAAACTTACACATCTTCCTTTATCATAAAAACATGATACATGATTCATTTTTTAACATGTGCGACTTCTTGTTAAAATACAGAAACTGGTGTAATCTCAAAATTGTGAGGTAAATTTTCATGGCATCCATTGTAAAAATATCTTCAAACAAGACCATCTTAATCAAAATCAAACCAGGAAATTGTAATGTGATGAATATGTGTAGTTCATCCCAGTATAGCTTCATGAAGCTGCAAGAGGGATTACAGTATCAAAGTATCAAGTATGAAAGGGATACACACATGGCAAAAGTGTGACCAAAATGTGGGGCCAGAGAACAAGTGACTTTGAAACAACAATAGCATTTCTCTTCAACTGCCAAATTTCAAATACATGTATCACCAGGGCCCCGTTTCATAAAACATGTTAGGATGGCAACTCTTGCTGGAATGGCAACTTCCAATAGCAACAGCCAATCAGTGAGCTGGATTCTCATCGTTACCATGACAATTGCCATTCTAGCAAGAGTTGCTATCGTATCAACTTTTTTATGAAACGGGGCCCTGATCAGTATGTTTTAGCCTCTGCGTACTTGAAACTTTTCATAACTAGATTTAAAAAGGGAAACGTTGTTCTCACATTGAACCACATTCCAGCTGTACACATCACATTGGCTTCAGGTTGCATGGATGAAGGCAAAAAGTTTCCAGTAGAGGCAATGACAAGCAGCGAAAATTTAAACTTCATGCACCATTGTAATCCCAATTATGTTTTTTTTTTTCCCTTGTATCTATAATCATATTTACAGCTTAGATTTGTCCTCCAATTCTACAGCATTACAAGCTAACCATGATGGTTATGCAGTCTGTACAGAGTACCATCAACACAAAGGCATAATACAATGACTGTTTGGTATGTGGATTGCTAATATGTTGATGAAGTGAAGACGGCTGTGTACTAGGGCATCCAAATGCCAAACACTGTGGATTCAAGATGGGAATAACATTCAACATGCAGCATACGAAACACTGAATTGTAATCAATAAACATCACTTATGCAGCAGGCAGTGGAAACACAACTAACTTACATGTACAAAGAATCATCTTACCGCATTGTCAGAATAGTTTTGACCTTTGCATAAATCAAATTGTATTATTACGATAAGCGTTGGCACTCTAAATCCTGCGATACAAACTTGCTTCTATGACAAACATTCAACCTTCCCTTTAAACACCATGCAGAGTAAATGCACAGTAAAAAGATAAAAAGCTATAAATACCACGGCATGAAAGAAATATAGTATTCATCACCAGAAACAAATCACAGAAAAAGGTCAGTGGAATTTTAATTATGCGAAAGAAGAGCAAGTCTTGGATGAATGTTATTTGAAACTAAAATATGGCAATGATCATGACATCACATGTCAAAACACTTTTGAAAACTCAGCTGATCCACTTGGGAAGTTGTTACCGGTACCAGTTTCTGACCAGCTAGTGAAGTCTACATGTATTGTTGAAAAATGTTACGGAGTTCAGGTGGACAGGAGACAATCACTTGATGTAACAAAATATGGGCTTTCTTCAGAAATAGGTCCCCATCCTCCCTTTCCCATCCCTAACTGAAGGAGATTTGGACAGAATAATAACTCGGTACATGCAATGTATTGCCACAAGAACAAACAAAGTTTAGAGTGTCATATAGGTATATATTTGGGGGAGATTTTAACAGTTGCTTAGATTTCAAAGAATATTGTGGCAGAATGCATAGAACATACATCCACTTTGTGAGAAACTAAATTTTCCCGATGTAAAAGTAGAAGTGCAGAAAACTTTACATTGGCTTATCATCACTTACAATCAAAGTCCTTGAAATACAATGTACTATACAAATAATTTCCAGGGAAAAACATTTCTGAACTTGCCTGTTTAGTGATCTCAATACTTTGTTATATACTGTTAACAAAGAAATGAAAACAGATTTTGGATATATACTACATCTACAGCAGTGGGGAAGAGCTTACAACATTTCAATTTCACATCACTTATTTCTAAAAAAAAAAAATAAAAAAAAAATAAAAAAAAATACTGTTGTACCAAGGATTTTATGAAGCATTTTCATGTTGGCTTTTTGACAATCTTATGCTTTTGGACATGGAGTTAAATCTCCTGGATCTAGGCATATACATGTAGTACTGTTCATTGTTACCAAGCTAGTGTTATAGAGAGGTAGCTTTTCAAAAGTCAATTGAACACTCATTCCGACAAAATTCTGACAAAACGTTTATAATCATTATGTTTATCATCAAAATCAATATATGATACTATATATACAATCAAACCTTCTGATTTATAATATCAAATTATGCATCAGATCATCACAAACTATAAACAGACAACATAAATTAAATGAAAGCAAGACTGACGACTGCTTTAAGTAGGATGGACTTAATGTCAATGGAGAATTGATTGTCTCCTACTCTATATCAACATTTAGGTCGGTGGGAAACCTTCCTTGCAAAACTGGACGGTGATGAAAACAGTGTAATGATAATGTGAAAAATTTTCATTTCTGTAAATTTCTTCGTTGAACAGCTGTACCTTCACATATGGAATTCCTTTATGGCATCTCTAAAGAAATGAATCATAACATAAGAATTTCCATTTTGCAGCCATACTGTTTTTTGGGGGTGTCTTTTTTTTCAGAGCACTACTCCAATTTCAAACCTGACTTGATGTTTGTTACTACAGTATCAGCATATTAGAGGCTGTGATTATAGGACATCTTAGCCGAGTTATACTAACATTGAATTTAAAGCATTCGTGTTACCATTCCTCATTCATATCTGCATCCGCAGCTTAACATGTTGTGTTTTATACTTTGTTCATTGAATTAACCATGACCAGTTTCAGTAACTCCACTGCATATGTGCCAGTTAATCAAATTAATATGGAATGGAAAATGAAAAATGATCATCTGTGGAATATATCATCCACACAAAAGCCATCAGCATTTTAAAATGCTTTAGATGCATTTACGAAATGAGGGACTTTTGTTCAGTGTATTGTCCCACATGCATGAGGAGTAACTTGCCATATGCATAAAGTGGAATAATCAAAATTGTCAGGCACTATTGGCGTCAAATGCTTCATAATATACAGTGTACATTCAATAAATATCATACATTGACAGGTTCATAAAACACCTGAATACTATGGTAACCCAAGTGTTCTCTTCACTTTTACCACCAAAATATCTTGTCAGTAAAGAGCTTTCGGGCATTAGAAATAAATACAAATATTTGTGGTGTCACATGAAACTGTTTTGTCAACTGAAGTATACACACATGAGTAGACATAATCATATACATAAAAATGCATACGCATAGTTTTGAGAGAGAAAAAAAAGTGATACCACTTCAGCTAGTGATGTTACACATGTTGTCAGACTAAGAGCTCAAATGTGAAATACACTAAATCAGTTTCCAATTCATTAATGTGAATAGGTTTTAGTATGTTCATAGGGATGGTTGCATCTTGTGGCCTTTTGAAATGAATACATCACATGCTGTTATCAACTCATGGAGTTAGTTTTTGTTGTTGCTTTTTTTTTTTGCACATATGTAATAACACAAGGTGTTAGTTGTACCATCACCATTACTAACATCAAATCAAAGTGTGTATTTTTCCAATTCTTTTTTTTTTTTTTTTTGAGAAGTGGATTCTACTTTCTTTTTTTGTTTTTGCAGCCATTCAAGATTAAAGCAATGATCTGATCTGTGTAATATCACATCTTCCTTCTGATGCTTGAGAAGTCAAGATGGAAAAAAAAGGAAAAGTAACTTTTCCTTTCTGCAGCTCATGAGGTCCAGAGCATCTGATCATTCCAGTCAGTACACTCCTGTGGTTGTCATGGCAACAGCAGTGGTGATGCCACCCAAAAACATGGATGGGATGGCAACAAAGGAGAGAAGAGACAGCATTCCAATTCCAGACAGACCGTGGCCACTTGAAAGAAATAATTTAAAGAGAATAAATCAAATGAATGGTCCAAAATATGAAAAAAAATCATACAAAGATGAGGACTAAAGGGACAATAGCTTTCCAATGTTTACAGAATAGAAAATGAAATTTGCAAGCAAAGTGTGCTTTTGACATTTGCACGATGAAAGAGCTTCTCTTGTTACTTATGAGAACATAGTCCATGTTTTGATGACCAGTACAGGACTAAAGAGATGAATTACTGAATGGCAACCCCCTACAACCTTAAACTATAGGCAACAGAAATCTGCAAGTTAGTTATTTCAGGAATTTTTTACTTGCTCACAGTTTGCATGATATCATTCTGTTACATCTCTCAGTGTAACCACGGTGATATCATAACCACACTGGTAATTAATGTTGAAAGTACCACTAAGAGCATTCCTTTTCTCAGGTTTTTAATACAGTTGCCACGTGGCGTCAATTAAGGTAAACCACAAGTTCTACCACAGAACCCAGCAGCACAGCACAGTGGCATATGCTATAGGATGAAGCAGGGAGGTGGAAAGTTGAAATCATAAGTTAAGAGTATGTGGCTTATTCATGGTGTGTCATAATTTATGTGGTTTGCACAGAATTATCTTCATACTGCCTCAGCATTTTGAGAGATCATCACAATGTATTAGCATTACGTCTGCTTCCATGTCCTATGGTGCATTCTGAAGGACAGTTCCTCAGGATATAATCATGTTTGTTAATCTAAAAACAGAGGAATTTTGCATCTTGATTTGTAAGACATTGGTCAACCATTATATAAGGTGCCGGAAAGAAGAGGTATGTTTCTCAGCACAGGTAACAGTGTCAATATATGACTAGTTTGGGTTACATTACATTCTACATTTAATTCAAGTCTCTTTGCAGGGGTGACAACACCTATGTTTATCTCTTCAACCTGGCATCATTGCAGGTATGAGCTCCATATTATGATTCTAAAATTTTTGTTTGAATTTCACACTTATGGTGAAATGAAAGAAAGGTTACTTTTTAAACATTTTACCTTATGCTGAAATCAATGTTTTGTTAAATGCTCACCAATTATTCTGTGTTTTCTCACACAAAAAAAAAGAAAGAAAAAGAAAAAAATCTTGTTGAGCCAGCACAGAGGTAGGCCTACAGTACAATGTGTTCAACAATTCCGGAAATACAGCTGTAAATGATTTCGTAATTGTAGTTGTAAACTAGCTTGCATTGTACCCATTGGTTATATTTACACACATCATCTGAACTCACCTGGTACAACCACCAGCCAGCCGTGAGCCGTAGACCATGACAGTACCTCCTAACAGGGCATGGAGAGGCGCCACACCATATGTCGACGCCCATGTACCCGATGAGAGTGCCGATGCCGCAGCTCCAGCAATGGCCGATGATATGTACACAACCTGTAGTGAGGTTTTGCAAAAGTGACAAAAATCCATCAGCAGCTGTTTACTATATGATTCATTTATCAATTAAGACATATCGTACCATACCATACATAACAATCTCATCACACCACACCATGCCATGCCACATCTTATCACATCATATCTTATCACTTCCTATCATTATCATGATATCATATCACAACATTAGAATTCATCAAAACCAAAATGGAATATAAGTTGCTATGATAGGGTCTACAGCTGGCTATATTTTTTTTTGTATATATTCTATAAAAATAACATACTTTCATTCAGGGCCATGCATTAATTGATAGTATGGCATGACTGTATTCCAACAGACTTCATGTTGTCCATCAAACAGTGGAAATTAAAATATAAGTATTGGAAATGGACAATGAGGACATTTATGGACAGACATAATGTCTCATTTCATTAAACTTGGCATATTTATAATGCCATCATACATTCTGAGTCACCACTCATTCAAAGCAAGGATTACATATTTCAGCACTGAGTAAACAACAAAGGCAACATTTCATCTCACGTTGTGTTGTGATGTTGACTCCATCAGATAAGTGACACACATTCATTTTTCTATCCTCATCTCTCCATCTTATTATCACATCATTATCATATTTATTCTAAACCATTGTTAGTTACTATCAGAATCACTGTCGTTCGTATAGCATAACAACAAAAAACCCCAACTAGGTTTATTACCACAAAGCTACCAAGTCTCTCGCATTCTGCGTGAGACTCAAGCATTTAGGGGCCGTCTCACGATCTCACGCATGGCACCCATTTTTCTCACGCATCGGGCAAAGTCTGCAACTTGGGCCTATAATAAGGAGCATAGCTCAAAAGATTAAAGTGATAGTTGCAATTGAAGGTATATTTCCCTTTTGTCTCTCAAAATAAGTAAAAAATAGTCACTTAAGTATGCACCTGATCGCACCATTAAGAGCTAAATATTGAAAAAGCTCCCTACCGTGGGAGGCCACCGGGGGAGAAAACCCTCCCACACCCTCGCTCGCTGGCACATTCGCGCGCCGAGATGCCGAGCGATGCCGAGTCATGAAAATCTCACTCATAAAAATTTCTTGAACTTGGCATCCCTGTTACCATCTTCTTCATCAATGTTTAGTTTTTACTGTTTTTACTGCATCATCACATCCACCATCATTGTCATCATAATCATCATCTCTATCACCATTGCCTCAGAGCTCATACCCTGCATTGCTAAAACTGGTTGTAAGGGATAAAATCGTACTTTTCGTCTACTGATGCTTCAACCCACCTGCCACCAGTTCCTCAGCCCCGTTCTCGAGGCACGAAGGTAGGGCGAGCTCCCTTGCAGGAAAGAGGACGGCAAAATCCGCGACACCATGGTGCAGTAGCCTCTGCTGCCCCCTATCGGTTCATCGACGGCTAATACGATAGGCAGTTGCAGAGATCCAACAATGCTCCCTGTGATATAATAACAAGAGTATTCACAAAGTGCATTGGTGAGCGGCAACACGAAATTGCAGCTCGCGATGAAGGTTTGGGTTTTTTTTCGTAAAAATCTAGATACCTATACTAGAGAGTCAAATACACATCTACATTTAGTCAACATAACTGATGGCCCGGGATTTTTGTTTAATCCAAAACCAAGTTGCCATGTTTATGAATTCTTTCATGTTGTTAATCTGGCGAGAGTAGATTTATACAATGACCATTAAGTATGCGTGATGAAGTAAATCGATAGCTATCAACATCGTTCCATTTAATCTTTGGTTTTAAAACTAAGAATGATAGTGGATAGCGTGATGATGTTATCCTTCGCTGATCTCGTAGGTAAAAATCATCAACTGTCAAGAAATTACGACATCGTAACTGTACTTTTTATTACAAGATGGCACTCATCCTTAGTTTTCAGTGTCTTCTTGTAACAATGCCTTAACTATTTCAACATTTTCCATCGTTCCTTCTTCCGTATCCCCTCCACATCCGTCCTCTCCTCGTATTTAAGTCCTTTCGACATTACCTTTCCTAAATTCATTTTTCAGTCAACTATCTTCTTACTCGTTTCTGACTGATTTTGTATTCTCATCCTCGTTATTCTTCTTTCCTTTCTCTCTTTCTTTGACTTTATCAATCTTCTGTTTAACACAGATTCCTGTATTGCAAGACAGCGTCTAAAACGACGGAATATCTGCAGTTTTTTTTTTCTTACCACAATCATTGACAATAATCTCTATACTGTGGCATACCCAGCTGTAGTCTGCTTTTCCCCTCTCCACCTGCACTCTCCCGGCCTCTCCTGCCCCCTCCCTCCCCCACCCCATCTCTCTATCTATCTCCTGTCGATGCTACTGTAAAAAAAAAAGGTTATGTCCATTATAATAAAGTAACCTGGCAACCCACTTGACACAAGGCTTAGGTGGTCTGTTCTCGCAAGACTGTCTGGTCGGAATCAAGGTGGGATAATCTAGCAGTAAGATGGGCCTAGGGCAGAACTGGAGCGTGAAGGCAGAGGGGAAAAACATGAGTGTATCAGAGATAGAAGTGAGAGAGAGAGGGACCCTAAAATTAGCCACCTGAGCAGGTATCCGTCAATTTACACTCACCGGCAAGAATCGGCGGCCATGACCTGATCGCGAACAAGCCGGCGGCTCCCTCAGGCACGTGTTCTGCATTGGGGCTCGTCAGTTCGGACCGCCAGGGTGCCAAGTACTCGATAACGGCCAAGATTATCCCGATGACCAAGGCCAAGGGCAGGGCTAGCTTGTGGTACGGAAGAGACAGTCTCTCGTCCAGCCTACAAATGAATGTAGCAATACAGAAAAAAAAAATCAAACAAAATATTGATCATTGTCTTGGAACAGACATTAAAATCATTGAAGCAAGAAACCGAACAGAGTCGATAAGTTATCAGAGCATGACAGAAACATAACGGATTCATCATGCCGTATTTGCTTTGCATGATTATGGAGGAAGCGATTGTGTGTTTCACTAACAGTCGTAAGTCTTCTCGGCTTGGTTAAGTCTTTTGTGCCCTTCTTTCAATATTTTGCAGTCTTCAAACAATATTGTTGATGTCATATATTATGACGCTTGACCTGATAGGGTCAGCTGGAATTAACCGCAAAAGCACTCGCTCCTATCTCTTTCTCTCAAGCGCTATGTGTGCAGAGTATATGTTTTCGTGTGTGTCTGGTGCGTGTGTGTCTTTTCTTTATCTATTTTCGGGAAGCCTTGGAAATAATGACGAGTAACAGTAGAGAATTAAGGAAAAATTAAGTCAGCATAAGGTAATCGCTGGGCGATGCGTCGTGTTGTAGTTTACATTCAAAGTCAGCCTGGGAATCAAGATTTTGCCCACATTATCTATGTATGCTAATGAACTGCTCATTATCTTGTCCTCAGTCACAGTTGCGTCCCCGTATCACACTGCAAGACGCCCTGCCCATGTCGCTTGTATCATCCACTTGTCCTTCTTTCCATCACCGGGGACGAAGACCTGTTTTAGGAGCATCACGTGACCAGTTACGTCATTCCTATTAGTGATGCATAGGATCTGAGGTGATCATTTTACAGGCAGTCGTTCTCATCTGTTAATTTTGTTAAGTCTGTCACAATAGATCTTTGGTGACATAAATATCAAAACTTCTAACAAACTTGAGGATTGTTGTAGGCTTTCCGAAGGAACAAAAGAGCACCGACGATTGAAAAATGATTTTTTTTTTATTTACATATACTATGATTTCGAATAGTGTTTAATGTTCCAAGCTTTGCATACTTTTTGACACTTCTGATTGAAAAGTATCATGCTTTAAACGTCGGTCGAGGGTGCACTGCGCGGCCAGAAAAAAAAAAAAAAAAATCTCCACCACGGCACAGCCAAAGGAACAGTTGCCACCCATTGTTTGTCTCTCCGCCCCCCCCCCCTCCCCGAGTCTACTAAAATCCCTGCATCATCTCCATATGGCGGTCCAAACTATTAAATTGATGATGAACTTGATTAGTCAAGGTTTCTCTGTATTGTGTATTCAGGAATACTGGCGAAATTGCTCCTGGTGCATGGGGCAAAACAAAAGGAAGTGTCAAAGATGATTAGAGTATACTGTCTCTGTCAGAAATAGAGGTGCAAGTTGAGTATAACTTGGCTGAAGAGTAGCGATATGATTAAATCCGCGATTTATATCGCTTGTCAGCAGACGACATTTGGGAGAGGGGGCTTTTGATTGTAACTCGAACTTCGTCTGGGGATTTGAGCGGACAAAGGCGACGAATTAAATCGTGACCTTTAATTCATGTGTGTGTGGGTGTTGGTGTGGGAGTGTTTTTGTGCGTTGTTTCAAAGAAGCGGAAGAAAAAATAATGATCATGATCACAACACACCTGCTCAGATATGTCTTTATCCAATTAGTGCCATGGGATTATATCCCAAAATGTATGAATGAAAATCATTTTAACGGATGGCTATAGGCGGCTTTGCTGATATCCTCCTCTGTTGGATGAGTAACCTTGGTAGACATCAAAATGTATCCGCTTTGCTCAATCATGGTTCATAAACCTATTTGACATAGTACTTTCTATAAACTTGCACCCAAACAAAATAATGAAAGGTACATTTCTATGGCCCTAGCTCTGAAAGAAAAATGCCAACATTGCAGACCTTAAAGGCTTATCTCAGCCATGTCAAAGCCAATTTTCTTCAAACAAACTATGAATTCCTATTTAAATGGGATGCTCTTCAACATTTCATAACGCGGTTGCTGAGCATCTCACAAAAAGGTTAAAAGCTAAATCCTCATTTCAACCAATTCTATACCATCCCATTTTTCATTATCATCAGTGTTATTAATACTAATATTGTTATCATTATTATTATTATTATTATTATTATTATTATTATTATTATTATTATTATTATTATTATTATTATTATTATTAGAAGTAGTAGTAGTAATAGTAGTAGCAGTATCATTGTAAATATAATTCCTATCATTATCATTATCATTAACATATTAAATTTGTATGAATTGATTTCTGTCCCATTCACCTGAAACTCCTTCACATGTCAACATCATTGAACGCGCTCCATTGCAGGTTTATGCCTATTGAATGGCACTTAAGAATTGCGAAGAAGAAATAAAACTGGCTTGCATTAATACACTTGTGCTCACTTTTCTCACTTACAGTATGAATCAATTCATGCACATGATGCCTGGTTTTTGCCAAGCTTGCCAGTGCAAAATGGTTGTGACTGCTCATGCTATGTATACGTGATGGACTTTATTACCCCTGAAATCCTGAAGGGGTCATTGTCGTAGTCAGTATTCAACGGAAAACATATTCCCCATCTGCCCGGGAAGACTGCTTGTGATTAACATGGAGTATGGAACTGTTAAGGAGCGCACCTGAACCTATGTTACCCTCGAGAGGGGCATACTTTGTCTGTTCATTACAGAGTTAAGAGCGCTTCAGGAGCACTCCTTCGGCGCTCTAAATTCATTGATATAAATACGAAAATACTAAGTTGTCCTTGGTTTTCTAATGTCTTGAACAGATGATAAAAATCAATTCGACTTCGATATTTTGACGAACAGGCAAAGAGATCGGTTTGTCTTATTATACGACATTAAAAAGAAATAACCTAACCTTACGTTTATCATTCCCCCACGAGTCAGTTCCATCAAATATTCAATGGGAAATTGAGAAAAAAAAAGTTTGAGACAGCCCGACAGGGACAGACATGGTAACTGAAGATTTTCATGTCATATTTTGTAGATACAGAGAATGAGACGTAGAGATGATATAACGGAGAATCTTTTTTATGTGTAACATCATATTTTGAATTCTTCCAATTAATACGAATGATGTACGTGCATATCAGACTGAACGTTTTTGGGTGTAAATAATTTTTTTTTTAATTTCATATTATTTCATCACATATACAATCATGTCGCAAACGTAGTGCGCATTTTTTTGAATGTTAGACCCATTCCTTGCGAAGATGTGGAAAGCATGTGAACCAAGATTATCACAAAATAAGGTCCAAAAGTTTTAGATTTAAAGCATGATTTCATTATCTCTTGCCAAAGAGCGAGGGAGAATGTGACATGACTGTGTCGAAGCCAAGGACAGCACCATTATTCGCGATCACAATGGGACATCGAGACAGAGGTCCTTAGAAGACTTTATAGATCATTAACCCATGAAGCACGGGATGTCGAGGGATTCAAACTTCATGAAGACTGGATATGCCTCAAGAGGTGGAAGAGTTCCACTCCAGCAGAACTTGGCAAAGCTGTCACCATAGTATCCACCCCTCCCCAGCTCGATGAATACTTGTCTCGACTTCGGACATATCATCACGACTGCTGACCCGTGGCGACCCCCTTTCTCCCCGGTCCGTTCATCATCTTCCGTTCTTGGACTTGACAGGTCTTATCAGATTTTCGGCGACCTTCCAGTGGAATATTGAATTTGGGTCTATATGGCTAGGGGCTATTGGGAACCAGACTAAAGGATGCCATAGTCTGAGGATCCCAGACTCCGTGGCTTCTGTTAACGCAGAAAGTATGGATTCTATAGACTGAGAAATTTGTATTCTAGCAATGACGCCCATGCATGTTTTATCTGATTGGACACGGCCTACAATACTCTGTGATACACACACACAAAAAGTAGATATTAAGATTTGTTCTGTTCCACCCCAGTTCAGCCATCATTTTGATAACTCTTATTTGGACAAATTACCAAGTTATGACTTAAGTCAACAAACAAAATGATTCATGAATTAGGACCTTGATTTTTCTTTATCAGAAAAATGGCTATCCATCGACGAATGAACTTAGCGTAGGAAACATTTGCGAAACCTTGGACACTGAAAGGCTAATCAAAAACTTGATCTGACCTGATTTGACTTCACTTAGAATATTTGTTTCAGCTGAATGAAGGATTCTGGTATTTAAGGGGAAAGCACTGTCTAAAATTGTCAGACTAATTCACACAGGTGTAGAAGGTGAGAATCACGGTAAGACAATGGGAAAGAGAGATAGGAAGTGACTCGCCAAATTGCTCACAAAAGTCAACAATTATGTGATTAGATGCCGCCAACAGACGCCTCGCGTTCGTCTTTCAACGCCCTATCAGAACGCGCGCTTGATGGGGACAGGGGGAACTTGGGTCGTCACCCCCTGTGTTGTGAGAGATACTCAGTCAAGGTCACTGTCGATTCTAGTCTACTTTTCTAGACTGTTTGAGGACCTGAGAAGGAGAGATATGTTATGATCTATAACATCACCCCTTTCCTCCCCCTTCCTTCTACTCTAGAAGGACTTTCCTCCCCCTTCCTTCTACTCTAATCTAAACAGCCTTTGCCTATCTTTTCATCTCCCCATCTATCTCTCTCACTGTTTCTGAAATGCATTCCGTCCATTTGCAGGACTCTGTGCATCTTTTGTGTTGAACTCCTCGCCCTCATCCCCCTTATCATATATTCCTTCCATTATATCTATCCTTCTCATTTTTCGTCTTAATAACTCTTCATTCCCTCTTTGCAATGTTTCACTTTCATCTTCAGTCACTATCATTTCTTCATTCTCTTAATCTTAAGGACACAAGTGTAGGCCTATATTCCTGCGCATCTTCTCCTATCACTCATGTATTTTCCTATGTACATGGTGCATCCCAATCCCTGAGTTGATGTATCTGCAGGGAGCAACATGCCCTGATACTGTCAAAGTGAGTTTAAAAACAAAGAAGTGAAATACATCGTAACACCTTTATATGCATGTTTTTCTTGTCTCTGTTCTTTTCCCTGGTCCCACCCCTCTCCTCTCCCGACTCCGCCCCCCCCCCCCTCTCTCTCTCTCTCTGCGTGCAGTGATTGATAAGCACAAGGATTGATACAATTCTGAAAATGACTTATGAAACAAACTGAATCATTCTTGACGCACAAATTTTCAAAGAATGAGTTATTCAGTCAATCCATTTATCAGACGATCTGTCAACGTATCAATCCATCGAAAAGTGGAAAACTACCATGAGGCTAATAAATCACATTCTTTGAATCTTGAATCAAGCACCAAGAAAAAACAAAGCCTCTTGTAAATGTCACCGCTCGCTCTTTATTTTTTATTTATCTGCATGTCATATGTCGCTCTTTGACGACAACGTGATACAATAACAAAAAGGTCTAATATATTCCTCTGGGGAGTCTGTTAACATTCTCTGTGACATCTTTCTGGCGTGACTTCGTATTTCTCACTTTTTTAACTTTGGGATTTAAGGTCAGCGGAAGCGTCGAAGCACCGCGCAGGTCCTCCTGACTCCCCGAAGCACCGTACCACAGGACGAGCTGGGGAACCAGCCAAGGACGCCTTCTCGTCCTATTCCCCATCACGTAACATCACTGTTACTTACAGACTCCTTCGTCTGTGCTCTGGACAGACGACATGATATAGGTTAGAAATCGTGTGTTTATAGTATGGACTTGAAAGAGGTTGTGACGACCACATTGGTTTTGTGATGAAGGTATGTAATAGTAGCCTCCACTTGTAAGAGCACTCTTCAGGCTACAACAAGACAAGAATTTACGTAAGTTTAAAATCAAAGCCAAATTTTGTAGGAAATTATCATAATTATTATGTATATTTTAAAGTCATTTGAAACTCGGTTCGTATTATTGAATCGATGATGTGAAATATGTTTTCACATTGGACTCCGATACCCCAAATACCCAAAATATGGATTGTTGAGTATAATAAACTTTTAAACTTTAATACAATAGTCGTAAGATCACTTCTGTAAGCCTATGATATTGTGAACATTTTATAATAGTGTTACATCTATCCGTTCACGAAAATAATAAGTCACAGGGTAATTTTCGATCGAATATTAAACTGTAAAAGTCCGATGCTTTTGATTCCACAGTCATGGGCAGTGATAGTCACTCCTCTAAATATTATACCTCCCATCCCGCGAGAAGAAAAAGTCTTGTGTTTGTGTGTGTGTGTTTTCTTCTATGAACGGAATAAAATTAATGAATTGCAAATGCATGCTTGACTGGATAAGTTAAAACGAAATCAGCATTTAAAAAATATCGATAATTGCGAGCGCATAAATGTGTCAATAACGATGTACAAAGCTTGAGGTGGCTACAGAAGATCATAATTATGAATACGACGAGTCCAAATTTTAAGAAAGCGCTTACAACATCAACGACCACCTTCAGAAAGATTCGTGAGGATATTTGAAAGACTATTTCTCAAATTTATCAAGACAACAATAGCTACATGAATTTTTTTTTTCCATAAAGTGTTAAGCTATGGTCATTTCCACAATTCTCAACGCAATGCTTGATGCGTACATCAAGGGTAAGAGGAGACAAGGTGTGTGTGAAGATCATATCTCTTGGATATAAAAACAAAATATGAAGATATGAACTGTATTCTGTTGACAATAGACTATTTATCTGATTTGTTATTTTAATTACTGCTGCTGATTTGGATTTTTGTACTGATTACAATTCCTTGTAATGATTGAATTTTTGTTTATATCTTTATTTTTATGTTTTGTTGATGAAATACAGGTCATGCTGATCAAGCAATCCTGAATGAATATGTTTGATAAATAAATAAACACATAAATAAATATGTTTGATAAATAAATAAACACATTAATAAATAAATAAATAAATAAATAAATAAATATCTCTGTACGTATGCAAAATTGAATTTGCGTAATATGAAATTCTAAACCCCTGAACTATATATCCAAACCAATATGCACAAAGGTATACGAAAGAGTAGCGCATCTCAGGGTATTTGCTCTTCCTTTGCAATGTGTTCGTCACTTTAAATGGCTTGAAATCAGCTTTCATCAATCTTGATCAGTCGGGACTGAGTAATATTCGTGCAAGCATCTACATGATGGAATTCAATCATACTTACTTGGTGAAAGTAATTTCGTTCTTTGGTTTTAAAAGCTTGTTAACCCTCTCCTCCGTCAAGCCGTACAACAAAGCCCCCAGCAGGCAACCAGCAAAGGTCATCCCTATTGCGGAAAGCAGACAAACAAAAATCAGAATTAAAAACAAAAAGTCGTTTATTACTAGAAAGACCTTTAAGAATTAGTTACAATTATTCGTTTTGAGAAAAGCTGCCTGAAATTTGTTGTGGGTGATTTTATTGATTAGAAGATTATTCATTCCCATGTGATACGAGAATAATGTGTCGGATCAACAACAAAGTTTAACTTTTTTTTAAATCTATGTAGTGATATCGACCCTAGCAACTTTTTACTTATTTTTTGTTTCCAAAGACGATATCTCACATACAACAAGTCTGGTCGAACAATTTTGCATATAGGAGCTGTCGCCGATGCTTACTTTTACTTGAAGAGCTAACATTTACATACTAAACAGAACTGAAATTTAGGAAAACTGTTATTTATCAGGGCGAAGTATGAATAATTACTTCGATCTAAATGCTATTCATCGCTATATCCCTATTCATATTGGATTAAATCCTTATGTGGAAATTTCGAGCGGTCGCTCTTGAATAGAAGCTTCACAAAAATGGCTCTTCACTACCATTTTTTTTTTTATCAAACTGTCAAAATCTAAACAACATGCTTTTCTTTACATCTATTGGATTTTTGCGAGAACCTTCTGGCGAAAATCACCTACGTTATCTAAAATAACTTGATATGAAACAAGCTTTCCTTTTAACATTACCAATTTTGAGGGAAAGGCAATTCAAATGTTTGGTAATAATTATGATGTCATGTTTAGCCATCTATACGCTTCCACTCATGTATCAAGTTACATAAGCCGAACAAAGGTGTGGAGGGATTCTTCACCCTGCGACCTCGATTAGTGAAATATGTCGACACGTTGGGATGATCCTTATACTGATAGTGCATGGTTAATTATGTTTGCCCGTGTTTCTGGAAGTAATGATGCAATACATTGTGAGGTTATGCAGAGTTTAGGCTGAATGGGACTCGAACGAGTAAGTGCCTCGTTCAATGATTATCACATGATTATCACACAGCCTTGAAAAGATTCTTGCCTCGTCCTTAACGAATAAGATAACCTTATAAGGCTGACGACTTGAACGGGGTTTGCATAATCGACAATGGGTCGACAACGCAAGGCTTCCATTTGTTAATCATTAATGTGCAGTCATCGTACATTACAGCAGGGAGGTGGAAGAGAGTTTCACCTGCCTGATTACGGGGAATGCTAAGAAACTCCACAGGAGTTTGTAAGAATTCAACGAGGCACTCGATGTCTTTGCCTTACGCGACTCGGAAATATACACAGAAGAAGAACGAACTATTGACCTCGAGGGAGTTTCCCTAAGACCGAATGGTTTGCCAGGGTTGAACAGCAAATGAACAGAAATTATTGTTATTGTATAGGTAAAGCTAGATAAAAGACAGAAGCAAAGAAAAGATACTAGCATTGCTGTGTATACTACTCTCGAATTTTCTTGAAAATATCTGATATCCTACAGTTATCATGTATACTATAATCATATTTATGTATGATTTACGTATGATTTCATATCATCCCTTTCTACTTCATAATCATGATAATGTTACCTCACGATGTCATACCACTTGATGCAATACCATGTATGGTAACTTCAGTTTTTAATCGGTTCAAGGCATTTACAGACATTAAGTTTTTGCGAACATCCAAAATACGAATGTGCCGATTTTGCAAGACACAAAAATGAAAACAATGAGTCATCTATAGTCAATAAAGCAGATGAAATGAGTACAGTAAAATGTACGTAGAGTAACATGGAACCGACATGAAGTTCCTCGAGGAGAACATCATACATTAATGGCGTGACGCTAAGCAAACGGTATTACTGAGTAAAAAAAAAAAAAAAGGTCATCTCGTCTCGTTGACAATGACTGATGATCTACGTCCCATATAATGCAATTACTTGATTTCAGTAATTTACAGTTTCTTGTTAATACTTCGTGTATTCAGATTCCTATCATCCTCAAATCCTAACTTGTTCCTAACTTGATCTTTGTTGGGCAAGGTAAGCTGTCTTTAGGGGTGCTGTTCGTTATTCCGAAGGTTCGTAATTCCGAAGGTTCGTTAGTCCGAAAATGAAAAATGGTTCGTTAATCCGAACATGTTGTGGCGTCATTCCGAAGGTTCGTTTATTCCGAAGGTTCGTTAATCCGAAAATGAAATAAGGCTCGTTATTCCGAAGGTCCGTTAATCCGAAAATTAAATAGGGTTCGTTGTTCCGAAGGTTCGTTGATCCGAAATGAAATAGGGTCCGTAACGAACCTTCGGAATAACGAGCTCTGTGTCATTTTCGGATTAACGAACCTTATCACATTTTTGGATTAACGAACTTTCGGAATAACGAATCTTCCAAATAACGAACCTTCGGAATAACGAATCTTCGGAATAAAGAACCTTCGGAACAACGAACCTTCGGAATGACGAGCTGTAACCGACTTTAGTGGCAGGACTGAGAAGTCTTTCACTCGCTTTCACTGAACATGCTGATGAACAGCGACAGCTCGCCGCAAGGTCTTCTTACCTGCGTTCTGTACACCGGCCCCTACTTCGATAAGAGTAGCCCCTGGACACTGCAGTGAAAACCGTGCAAGAAAGAACGAAAGATGAGAACAACGGAAATGAGTGTTTAGTTCGAATGTCACAATGGTATAATATTTTGATGTATATGTAAATAATACAGACAGAATAAAACTGTTGTCACTTCCACTGATGTTTTGGTTGCTACTAATAAATGGCAAAGTCTTGAAACAGGCTGATTATGTGATCATGATTATTGTCATTTTCTTTCCAACTCCACGATTGTATAAACTGATTAGAATTACATTGCATGACTGCGTCCTCTCTGCGGACTTCTGAGAATATACGTTTTATATGTTTTATGTTATATGTTTTATGGATATCTTTAGAAATATGAAGATAGTAACACTTTTGAATACCGCGCATTGATATGCCATGCATATTTCTTACAAATTTTCCATTGAAAAATTATTACATGTTTTATTGTCAGCGGAAACTCGCTTTGGGAAACTTATTTGAAAATCAGTTTCCCTTTCAACTACGAAACAGTGCATGCACAGTCCCACGCATTATTATAGGACGGTCAGTCGAGACAGATGGGTCCTTTTACTTTAAAGGACGAGGATTTGCTCGGATATTTTAGTGCAAATTACCGTGCTTGGTGACAGTGTGAATTAGACTGAGAGTACGAGACCGATTTGAACTCATCTGACCAGCGAACATCACGCAAAGGTGATCTCACGTCCTTGCTTAAAATAAAATATTGATTTCTGGTGATATTGTTCCGCTACCAGTGACGACATAACCTCATCTCTGACTGATTTGTGGAAAAAGCCACCGTTTCCTTTCTTTTCTATACGTGTTCATATCCCTGCTTAAACGATTCTCTCTGCTATGGCGGAGGGAAGAGAGAGAGGGAGAGAGTTGAAAAGGTTTACTGCAAGGTGACGTCTGCACCCATTAGAGGGGCGATGATTGCTGGCCTTTGTGTCATCTTCAGCGCATCCCTTCAACTGACAAGATTCATCGAAGCGAAACGCATTATGGAGTAATGGCGTCATTACCCAGCGTGTGATGATCTCGGTGTCCTATTTAAAGGAAGACACCCTCCTTTCAATTTCTGTCATATTCGAGTCCCGCCAAAACGGCAATAATAAGTATAACACTGGCCAAATTTCAGGTAGAATTAGAAACTTCCGGGTTAGCAATGAAAATGATTTTTAACTTAAATGCTGAGCGCGTCCTTCACATGCATGATTAAATTTCTTTCGAAGAATTGCTTCAAGTCCACAATGTAATCGTTTTTGACGTGACAATAAACGTGATTCAAATATATGTATTTCCCTTCTACTGTAAGTAAACCTACTGTCCCGACGCTTGGCGAATGAAGGATATTACCTTTAAAGCAAGTTGATATCGTGCATTGTCCACTCCAGGGTCTCAATAGCTTAAAAGTTGTATACATCAGCTTGCTGACGACAAGGGCTATTAACTTTAAGTGAATTTAAATATCACTTGAAATAATGAATCGTGAAAAGATGACGATTTGAAGCATATTCTATTTTTCGGTTCCAATGATAGAGAACTGCTACGATACAACGCTAAAAATTGAATTAGCCGCAATTTTTTCACTCACCCTTCACCCCCTCCCCCGAAATTAAAGAATACAACGATTCAAGGTATGTAGTACTAGAAAGAGGAGTGAATATTGTATACTGTTGCCGACAGCGTTTTCTTTGATTTTTCTTTGGGGGGAAGGAGTTGTCGAAAAGGGAAAGACTTTAAATCGACACGAAGAAAAAAAAATGAATAGATAAAGGTACAGAGTGTCTGTTCGCTTAGCTTTTACAGGTTTGCGCTTTTGTATTGTAAAATATTTTCTAATTTTGGCTGATGAGATTTCAGGTCGTATATGATGTAGTTTATATTGAGCATCAAACTCCCCAATTCTCAATTCAACATTCTTGGAAAAACAATTTCGATTGCAGTGAATATCTGCATTTTGCTACGTGGCATAGAGGGATCTCTGCCTTGCGGCGCGCCAAGTAAGCAAATGACGTGAGATATATTCATTATTCATTCTAAAACGATTGAGCAACCTTCAAAGTCTCCTCTTACGTAATATCCCACTCTTAGGCTGCTTTTAATCAATACTATGAAGCCAAAGAAATAAAAAGGTGTACTTTTAATCAAAATCGGACGTAAGATTGTTAAATTTTCACAAAACAATGTATTCCCTCCATAAATGCAAATCAGATGATGTTATGATGTCAAGGCCCAAAGGGTGGGTTCACATACAAGTTACGTATGGTCAATAACATATTATAGCAACTACAGACCTTTACTTATCTTGGTTTTGTTAGACTGTCGAACACCATATACTTTAATGTGAATGACGTAAGTTTTAGTATTCCTTTTTCCTAACGTACCAAAAAAAAAAACTGCAATGAAGATTATCTCAAATTCTATAGATTCGCTGTTTTTGCTTCTCGATTGTCTGTAAATAGTTTACTCTGTTTCTTTTTGTTATAGTAAGCGTTTTTCCGGTATTGTTCCTATATAGGAATTCTTACCTTCTTAATGCTTTTTATCTGATGTAGATATGAAATAATGAAATGAAATGAAATGAAATGAATGTCTTGTTGGGTATCTTCCCTACAGTATGGTGCATTTATCATAACACACACTATGATTCCCATACCCTTCCCAGTCCATCTCCCCGTCTTTTCACCCCCCCCCCCCCAATTGTTCCTACGTCATTGCGATTACTAGTCTTACCGCTCCAGACATGGCCATTCCCGACCCCAGCATCGCGCCTCCGATGGCAGCCGCCTTCACGCCTTTCCTGTTCGTTCGACATCCCGCATTGCTGCGTGCCGATTTGAAATTGATGGATGCAAAGGGGAGCAGCGAAAGAAGCGAGAAGCACACCAGACTGGCCACAATGCCGGACAGGAACATCTTCAACATGACGAAATTCTGGAAGAGCATCTGGCCCCGGATGATTTGAGGTTCAAAAACTGTGAAAATATGACAGGAATCGGGAAAACAAGCTTTAAGAAGGTGCGCTTAATGCGATCATGAATGATAATCATAAGTGTTAATGTGGCAGCGGGAGACATTAAACGTTATACATACAATCATTATGCATGTAAATAAACAAGTTATTTCGGTGGGGTCATCACACAAGACCGACACCCACGAGTCATGCAGCCCACGAGTTTGACACTGAAAAAAGACCCATAATTCATACTGTCCACGAGTCATACAGCACATGAATTCGACACTATAAATAGGCAAATAAAGTCCATGAGTTCGACGCGAGGTAAAACAGCCCACAAGTTCGACAGCTACCTCACGCGGCTCAATGCGTCGGTCTCGTGGGCCTTGTTTGCTTAGTGTCAAACTCATGGGCTATTTGAATCGTGGGCTGTATAACTCGTGGACTGTATGACTTATGGGCTGTATGACTCGTGGGTGTCGATCTCGCGACGTGCATCCATTCCGAGTTTGTGTATAGAGATTATGGAAACTGTAGAAAATAGGATGTAGATGTCACTTCAACAGAAGTATTGCTGCCTGTTGTGTATTTCGGTGATAAAGCACCCATGAGGATTGTAATGGCTGACAAATTTATTGTCACATCTTTTCATTGCATTCAAATCACGGCATTCTACTATGCACCGTTTCTCGGACCGACGTGACCCAATAACAAGATAAATGTCACTTTCCGTTGGGTATACGCCGACTATTTAGTTAGGCCGAACTGGTCAGCGATGGTGTCGTAATCATGCCTTGCGTTGATTATGAGTATTTGGCGTCGACTGAGAGCTTGTAAATTCTTAATCTTTGATATCTCAGATTGTGTGAGCGGTTTCGTCAAAATCTAGACACGAGTATGTTTCCCCTGGGCTGCTGTAAGTGATGCGGCAGTAAATGTCGCTTCAAGTTGAAATGACCCATTGTCTTCAGAAAGCCCCCCTCCCCAATCTACAATGAGAAAGTGTACCAGCAGCCGTCAATCAATCCAAAAAAAAAAAAAAAAAATGTGATTGGTAAATCCGTGTTGGATTTGAAGAAAGTACTTGTTGACTTCTTGCATGCAGCCAGTGTAAGCTGCAGGATCATGTACAACTTCGAAAACACTGAGAAATGCGAGAAAGTTCAGTGCTGAAAAGAGAGAAAAGAAGTTAGTGAGAGAACTATCAGGGGGTGGGGCGAGAGAAAAAGAGACGTATCAGAATCAGTGCAAGTTCTCACGTACGTCTCCGGTCTCCCCACATACCCCCCCCCCCCCCCCTTATTTACATTCTTCCGCTTAGACAAAACGATGCCGTCGTAATCAAATCGAACAATGACAAACTAATTTCTGCTGGAAACTGTAGAAAAGACGGTTGCTCAATCAAGCGAAGTCGAATACGATTGCAACTTCAATATTGGTATAACAAGGACAACCACGGGTCTAGGCATGCGTGACTGGAAAAGGCCAACACACAACGCCAAACCCGGACCGTGCACGGATGAACAAAGTCAGGGAGCTACGGCGGCGGGAGATCAAACGCGTCAAATGTTTGTGGTTTTACTACATTAACTGTCAATGCCGATTGTGGCCCACGTGACCAAGCGAGGGCAATTCACGCACCCGTCAGGTGCTCAATGGAGGCGCTCCGCCCATTTTAACAAGCGATGCGTCAGATAGGAAAAGAGTCGCCGAAGGCCCCGCGATGAGGTACGTGCGAGACTCAAATCATTGGTATGTCAGTTACGAAACGCTTTGAAATCCCGAGAAGGTCGTCTATTCTTCGGCAACAATCTTTTACGAACGATTAATGAGATTAAGTCGTGTTTTCCCTCGTGTGCATTCGTCGAAAAAGACGTCCCTCAAAGTTCAGCCCAGTTGAGCTTGACGTATGCACTGGCAGCGAATGAACTATTTTTGGAGGCGTCATCCGAAAAGAGTTTGTAATTATTGTCCTTTTTTTTAGCTTCATAAGATGACAGCAAGCCGCGCTTGATAGCACGGAGATATCACCTCCATTTCCACAAGTACTCTTATTCATTTCAAACGATTCTCCATTCTTGCGTGATATCAAGTCCACGTCCGCTTTTCAAGGTGCGGACAACGATCTATTACCTTCCAAAGTTGCTCCGACCCATAACAAATTGCTCGATCCGTCATTCAAGTCGCTCTGCTTTGGTCCATGTTCATGGTGACTTCTACTGATGTGAAGAGGTCTACACAACACAAATTCAGGAATTGCTTGATTGAAACATGTAGCAATTCTTTTTTAAGCATTTATTTCTCACTTTTCTGCACCCGCTATAATAAGCTCCTCCTCATAAATCTTTCTTGCCTTTCGTGATGTCATCGAAAGTAAACTCAGCTATAAAATGCATAACAATAACGTCGCTTACATACACCTTGCCGTAGTCAAGTACACCAAGGCATAATAATACGACATACAATGTACTTCCATATTTTTCTTGTTGCACTCTCAATCCTGGAAGATTATCTATACATAGCAACGTTACTCTGAGGTGATTGTTCCACGATACCTGTCTTGCTATCGTGCGTCTGGGTTACAGTTCGTTATTCCGAAGGTTCGTTATTCCGAAGGTTCTTTAGTCCGAAGGTTCCCTATTCCGAAGATTCGTTATTCTGAAGGTTCGTTAATCCGAAAATGTGATAAGGTTCGTTAATCCGAAAATGTGATAAGGTTTGTTATTCCGAAGGTTCATTAATCCGAAAATGAAATAAGGTTCGTTATTCCGAAGGTTCGTCAATCCGAAAATAAAACAAAGCTCGTTATTCCGCAGGTTCGTTACGGACCTTATTTCATTTCGGATCAACGAACCTTCGGAATAACGAACCCTATTTCATTTTCGGATAAACGAGCCTTCGGAATAGCGAACCCTATTTCATTTTCGGATTAACGGTCCTTCGGAATAAAGAACCTTCGGAATAATGCCACAAATGTTCGGATTAACGAACCATTTTCATCTTCGGATTAACGAACGTCTAGGTATAGGGAATTTGTGTGTTTCGGATTAACGAACCTTCGGAATAACGAACAGCACCCGTGCGTCTGTACATTATTCAGGGTATAGAGTGCATAATGTTAGGCATTATATGGCGCTTATTTCACCCATCTTTACTTTTGATGACATCATGAAAAGCACGAGAGATATTTTCTTTTGGGGGAGGAGTTTGGTGGTTGCAGAATATATGAAAAAGAGATCGAAAGTCTGCGATACATAGTTTGATTTTTTTTTTTTTTAAATCAGAAGTTAGATTTGCAAACGTGTTCACATCAGTAGAAGTCAACATGGTACTAGTGCCAGAGGTGCCCACAACTTTACGACACCATGCGCGGACGGACATGCAACGAACTCTGACATCTTTGTGTTTGCTCCTTCAGTGCGAATTTCGCATTCGTTCCCCTTGTTCTCACTCAATCCATGCACGTGTCTTTAACTGATCAACACGCGGGCTAATATAAATTTAACACAAAACAATAGATCAGAACGCATGCTATAGGAAAAGACGAAAAACAAAGAGGATGCAACAAACTTCTGTTCACATACTCATATTTCAAGGAAGTTGGTACCTGGAGCAGATGGTCAGAATAAAATCATAATCTGATAAAGTTTATCTAATGGCACACAATGGAAGTGAATTCAACTTGTTCCTGTAGCCTCTCCATATTATGTCTTGTTTCCGCTTATATCAAAATTAAACTACATGTATTAGCTGTGATGCCATGAAGTCAGTTAAAAGATACATGACATGTAGGACATCAAGTTTAGCGAGTGAAAATAAAGACATCTGAAATATTAGCAAACTGTCTTCAACTTTTACCCATAGGATCCCATCTTATCACAGTCAAGTCCCGGATAATACAGTCTTGCTTTTTAATGTGAACAGGGCTGCAACGTGAACGCAAGTAAAGTCAATGTTGAGACGCAGCACTGTGGCGATTGGCAGGGCCCCTCGCCTCAGCCATTCATGAATTTCACCTTGGTCGCTATATTTCAGCATTCCAGCGGAACACAAAAAGGCGAGTGAATGAGTATGGAAATTACGCGATTTTCTTTTCTTTGCTGGAAGCGCGTGGGAAGATAGAGTGTACGGGCTGTCAAGGGTGAACATTTCGGCACCTTTTTGTTGTGGTCGATCGGGAGAAGACGGAGGAAATATCGCTTTCCGTTTTGTTAGGGACCCCAAAGTCCAAGGATGAGCCGAGGCCAAAACAACCGGGTTCTCGTGTTGCGCGACACTGCTGCCGCGAAAAGAGAAAAAGCGCGCATTATTCTCACGCACCTTCAAGCAAAGATACTTCCTGTCTACCGATTGTAGGGTGGCCTTTTTTCATTACAACGATGCCCTGGCTCGCATTCATTGATGAACTGTGCGACAATGCTCCGAATTTGGCGATAACATCTTTGTAGGCTAATAACGTCGGCTAGACTGATATGAGGTGCGATAGCTCACTTGATTGAATTAGTCACAAGGACATGGGACGAGGGTGTCAGTTCCGTTTCCTTATACATGGTACCTGAAAACACACAAGGCGTCGCGTCGTCTACAGAAGATGGGAACATTTCAGGCTAAATATTCACTTGAGTACATCCCTCCTTCTCGATTCTTTAAATACTGATCAACAATAGTGGCACCATTTGCTATCTGAGAGTGAGGGCACTAAATTGGCATGGGTTACAGTCCGTTATTCCGAAGGTTTTTTAGTCCGAAGAGTCGTTATTCCGAAGGTTCTTTATTCTTATGTTATTATTATTATTATTATTATTATTATTATCATTATTATCAGTATCATCATTTTTATTATTATTATTATTATTATTATTATTATTATTATCATTATTATTATTATTATCATTATTATTATTATTATTATTATTATTATTATTATTATTATCATTATTATTATTATTATTATTATTATTATTATCACTATCTTCATCATCAACACAAGACGAAGACAGTCCATACAGCATAGACCTCTGAGATTTTCGAGATTCCTGTACAATAAATATACTAAACAGATACAACAACAATCTTCAACTCATTCAAGAACATTCTTCGTTGGTCACTTATATGCTAATATGAATGTGCCCAGAGCACTTTGTTTGAGGATTGAAACAAGAGAATCTAAATGTTTCCAGTCGAATGTGAGTTGAAATTTGATTCCAATTGCTGTATATAGAGCATAACACGATCATTCATAACAGGATTTGCGATTGGGGTAAATAACACCATGTGACATTCATGGTTTCCATAAATAGTGCACAGCTTTAGATTATTATGGGTTTTTGTTTTTTGTTTTTCATTAGAAATTAATGTCATAATAATCAGTTTCCTTTGTTTACTATTACTTAAACGATTGTGCATGCTCTGTCATTCAGTACCCAAGGCTATTGTAAATGCAAAAAAATTAATTCAAATTTACATTCATCGCGGCCATCAGCAATGGTGGAATAACTTTAGTATAGTGCCATTCAAGACCATGTACTATCTATTATGTACATGTACTATGTGTACCCGCTTCAATCAATACTCCAAATGAAATAAGTTCCCGAAAAATGGAAAATGTATAGGCCGCATCTTTTGAAATTTTGTGAAGACCTAAATTTTCTCCTTTTCTTTGCGCCCAACCTTGCACAAAAAAAAAAAAAAAAAAAAATCGATTTCGGCATACCAGGTTCAATACACATAATTCAAAATGATGCATGCTAGGATCACTAACCTCTGAAAGCTATCTTTTAGGGTCATTTATTGTGTTGAAAAATCAATTTGTGGGAGAGAACAAACCGGAAAGTGTCACACAGTTAAAAGATGGCTTGCACTCCCTTTAGAATGCAGTCATCTTTTTAAAATACATTTATGAACTTTGCTCCTTCGAGCGGGTCATTTATTGTGTTGAAAAATCAATTTGTGGGAGAGAACAAACCGGAAAGTGTCACACAGTTAAAAGATGGCTTGCACTCCCTTTAGAATGCAGTCATCTTTTTAAAATACATTTATGAACTTTGCTCCTTCGAGCGGTTTTTTTTCCCCTGTAAATAAACAAATTGGTTATCTTCCCATCAGCATTTTTTAATCTCCTAGAGTTGGCGGACAAAGTATTGCTCACGATCACACTCGATGTTCTTTTTTATTTTCTTCTATTAAAACGTGTTGCCGATTACATATTATAGCTTGCAAGCTAATTATATAAACTGACGAAATTTTAATGGAACTCATAAATTTGAGCCGCATTTCCAGCACCTGTCAAATGCAATTTGGATAAAGAATGGTTAGGGCCTAAGTCGTGCGTTCTCCCCTCCTTTAATTTCCAAACCGGAGGCATTTACGGGACGCGAAATTTCGCCTTTGCTTGAACATCAGTAAAAAGAAGGGAAAAAAAGGAGATTAACAACACCTTGCGGTATGAATAAGGTATGCAGCAGGAGAATCAATTTCAATAAACTTTACTTTATAACCATGAAATGAAGCACCAGATATGGCTGCAATAAAGACCATAAAAGTGGCACTGGGTTTAATGTCAGAAGTCGCAGGAAGGAACCAATGGTAAGGTCGGGGGTAGGTGGTGGCTCATGAAATTATAACCTTCCGAACGTCGACGCTATTCCATTATAGATACTAAATCGACGAACAATAATAAACTTAGGATCACTGACCACCATACAAACTTATCACGAACATAAATCGATTACGTGTCTGAATGGCTTTACACTCGTGACAGCTGAGTCAAGAAAACATGATTATTATAGGAATGGGCAGTATATGATTTAGACCATGCGGGCAGTTGGCCTTAAATTGAGGCGTTTTGATTCCTCCAGAAACGCTATGTTCATTTACAGCGACATCAAACCTTGCGTGTGCAGACTCCTACCAAAAAGCCAGTTCGGAGTTCAATCTACTTTGCGAGATTCACTGGTCTAATCCTTATAGATGGAGTTTGCCAGTACGGCCATCTGACAGCAAATCTGGTATTTGACAATATTGATAGAAAAGGTTTGTTATTGCAGTAAAGGCAAAACAATGAAATGGTGTTTCCCCAAGTTTTGATTGGCGGACCATTCTGGTCACCTGTTTTTAATACGCAAAATCAGTTTTGTTTCAACAGGAATTCTATAATGTCGCGTCGGGCAAGCTTATGCATTTATGTTGCTTTAAATAGTCTAATCAAGGAAAGATGTATGTACCACACTTAGATTTCAAAACCATAAACTCTAACCAAGATTGATTTGTTTAAAGTAGAAAAAGATTACGCAGATATTATCTTAATGAATATCACTTTATGTATTTCGTCGCGTGGTGTATGTGTGTGTGTGTGTGTGTGTGCCTGTCTGAGTGGGCACATAAATGTTCTCAACCGGATAACGATATTTGGGACATATGCCCTTCAAGATTCAAAATATGGGGATATATCACATTCGTGCAATTAATTTTCGTGTCATTTGGCCTTAAAATTGCTTCCCGTAAAATGTGTACCATCATGCGGGGGGATGTTTCTCACAAAGTATAAGACCCGCTCGATTGCTTCGCAGCGTAAACATGCTGCAAGCATGTGCGAGGCGACTGGTTGAGCGTCTTTCTAGCAAGCTCCTCCGGTAATGAACTTCCTACCATCAAACGTGATTCTGGTCACGTGGGAATAGAAACTGATGTAGAAAAGAGACCTCAGAGATCCCTCAAAATCACGTTCGCACTCCCCCTTTTTTCTGTTCCTGACATGATGTGATCTCCGGAATATATATTACTTATGAAAACAATTTAGTTCGGTTTAATAACTGGTTAAAAAAAATATATACATATATATATATACACACACACACTTTCGCTTTTGCCGCTGAAATACTTTCATGAGGTTTGATAAGTGTTGGCTAATTTTTGTGCTGTCACATCTAGAATCAGTGACACCTATACATCAGACTACTTTCTCTTGAAGGACGAGACAAATTCGGACGTCGTCCCGCTTTTTCCGTATATGCACAAACAGACTGACGTACTGGAAAAATGTTTTACGATTTCACGATGATTCTCAGAGCAGTAGTAAACCATAATATTGATCATAAACTATACCCCTAATTGAAACATTCAGTCTTACAAAGAACTTTCGATAAAATCTCTAATGTTTTGTATACATTTCATTGTACTCCAAATATCCTTGTTTTCCATACAACTCCTCCTCCTCCTCCAAAAAAAAAAAAGGAATGAAATATAAAATACAGGGGCGCAGAGTGACTGATTATGAAATGGAGATTATCCGTATCCGATGCTGTTGATAACGTGAGCGATTTGCGCGAGTCGGTGAATGAACTCGGGGTGGATTTCGGATTCTACGCCTGTACACATCTCTCGTACGGAATCTCCTTCCTAGAAATCTCCCCGATCCGCGATTACCAGATCCAGTCAGGTAAGACTTCTTGATATAACATCCTTCGGAGTTCTCTCCTGGGTCAGCAGGTGTGATACGGGATAGGGGTGGCAAAGCGTGCCGACGTACTCGGGGGGGCTTCCACAAACCTGGCGATATTCATCACGACAGTAGATCATACGGGCTGGCTCACAGATGGCCGGCTTGTAGGAAACGTCTTCACAGAGAAGGAAAAAGAAGCCAACACGACAGGGAGGAGTACCTGAACCTCTGATCCCAAACTTAAGACAAAATCAAATTTGGAATTTTTTTGAAGGGGATATCTTTGCCAGGTTCAAGTCAAGGCTATGAGAGAGAGAGAGAGAGAGAGAGAGGGAGAGAGAGAGAGAGGGATTGATAGGCGGAGGTTTATACGTGAACTCTGCCTGTACTCGGGCAGGTTTATCAAGAGGTGAACGACCATGCACAAATAATAATATCGGCAAAAAGTGACGTGAACTAGAGGGCGACTGAAGCAAGAAAAGGAGCTTGACATTCTCCACAGATGTAAGTATGTACTCTCACATTGTTCTTCTATAAAGAACTTTTTAGCACCACTCTGAGATTTCGGGATCTGACTGTTATACCCTCACCACATCCGACGGCTATGATGATAAAAATTTCTCGGCTCAGGCTGCTGGAAGATGACGCCCTTATGGATATACTTTGCGGAGATTCTTGCCACTTTCATATTGCCTTTTTCCAGAAAGGTCAAACAAGACATGCGGACGAGTATAGCAGAAGGGCGATCTTTTAGATACCCTCGGCATAAAGAAGCTGCAAAGTTGCACACAGTTGCGTCATCGGATGATATTATAGAGAGTGCTCGAGTCATGTGCTTTAAGATATAGTTCACACAGCCATTGCATTCTGTCTCGTCTCAGAAAAGTTAGCTAATATTTCAAATATAGGCCTAATGCGAAGCATGAATAATATCAATTCAATTTCTGCCCTGCAGTTAATTTGAATAAAACATCTGCAGCATGGCTGAATCGCTTGCACACCAGGCTGACAAATCAGTGAAGACTACGTGATCGGACGTAGCAATTTCACGCGCGATCGAAGCTTCAAGAGCGAAAGCGTGATATCACAATTATTCATTCCGAGACTCCTAACAATATGAGAGGGAATAATGAATGGGAAGTATACTGTAAAAAGTCGTTAACCCCTTCGGTATGATTACCTTCAACTCTTGCACATCAAACGTTGACTTCATGGATGAAGAGCATCAATGATTTTTAGATTTATCGCAGGCATTATGTGGCGCTAGAAAAAGCCAACAATGCAATCGCCGATCAGCAATTAAAACAGCTTTGTGGTGTTTTTGAATAGAATAATACTTTACCTTTTTAGGTATGTCTTTTTCTAATGAAACTTCCAAACATTTTTGATAGCGATAAAATTAATAAGTGAAAATTGTTTGGGCTAGACCTATCAGTGACAACACATTCAATACATTGTTGAATATAATCAAAACAGAAACAAAACAAAAAAATTGTTGCTAAAAAAATAACGTGCAATTTTCGTGGTTTGTTACGTTCAAGCTGCATTCTTTTATACGAAGCCATGGAAACGACGCTACAAACACACACACACAACAAAACATAAAATGCATCGCATTTGATTGCTCTTCATTTTCTGTATCTTTACAAGTGAATGATAACGACAAAATGACTATAGAACTGGGTTGATGCACTGGCATTATATAGTAAAATACAAATGTACTTTCAATTCAAAACCACTTGCAAACACAATTTGGCCATCTCTTGAAAACAGAATGGCACAAGCATATACGTACAGATTAATACAAGACAAAGTTAAATGTGAACACTATATAGATAATATCTTGAGCTGCACCATCACTTTTATCATATCTTTCTGGTGAAGAAGAATGATCTCTAAAAGGAAACTTTGATTTTGGCCTTCTTCAGGCTAAAAATTCTTTCTGGAATTTCCTTGAACTATTGAAAACAACCACTATCCCATTGACGCCAACGTCATTGTCACTGGTGGCTTTATTCCAACAAAATCTCAGATTTAATCATGATTCAATATAAAAACAAAGAAAAAAAAGCGTAAAGGAGTAAATTGAATTAAGCAGCAAGGGAAGTCATATTAATGGTAAAATCGTGAATCATAAAGAGGATGGTTTATCATTTTTTCTTAAATAAACAGTAACTAGAGATGACATAAACATCATTTCCTTTTTAAACTACATTATCAAGTTAGATCAACACTGACGTAATATTCCGTTGTGTCATGGAGTTAGGTCATGTCCTAGCGTCACGTAGGACTTGATCCAGCCGTTATTGGACACACAATGTATCGTATCCATCTAATATGTGTGGTTGTTTTACACACCCATATTTGTGAACGTGACTGTACATTGCACGAGAAGGTCAAAGACACGTGTCTTTAAATCTTACGCATATTATCGCCAGTAGCTATTGATCGTGTGTCGATTCCGAATGACTGGACGAAAAGGCACCTAACCATGGCGGCTGTTAACGTATAAAGGGGAAGAAGAAGTGGTTACCTGTGAAAGTCGTTAGATCCTTCACATTCTGAATCAAAGAAGGAAGGAGACATGTGGTCACCTTGGAAGTTTTTCGATCTACACGAGGGACATCTTTGGCGGAAGCGACCCATTTTTTCCAACTTACAAAGTCCATTTAGAACATCCTCGATTGCGTTGACCTGTTAATGATTGCATAGTTCTATATATGGAGGGGCGGAAATGAAGCTCGATATTTTCTCCGTTGTTTTATTGACCCTATATGGTACTCTTGTCAATGAACGGTTGTGAATTACAACTGACGTCCTGTAGAGTATCTGGAGTCATTGGCCTTCAAGTACAACAACCAATTGTAATTAAGATCCTTCCACTCACGGACACTATATAAAGTAAGTTGCGGAAATTAATATAAATGACAAAATCATACGCCAAAGGTACGGGGGAGGGCAGAACATGAATGATAGATCGACAGTTTAACTAAATCTTAACAAAGCTACTAATTTAAAACAAACGCAGGACGGCTGTTTGATCTGCACGATGTATGTCAGGATACTCGGTATACGAATACATATATATCGACGCATACAATGCTTAATTGGTAATACAATGTATACCACAAAGATCTTAGTTCCTTCTGTTGTGCGCGTGAAATTGTCTTCACTGTCATAGCCTATTGAATCGAATGACTGTAAAAATGTGTTAATTTGTTTGTTTGTTTTTGTTTTCTTCGTATAGAAATTGATTCGTAGCCATGAATTGTTTCCTTCTCTTGTCCATGAAACTTTGATTTGTGTCACGGTGGTCAAACAGCTTGATCATGCGAACAGAGTTGTCACCAACGTTATGCGATGAAACATCTCCCGGCAGGTGCCACCTTTATAATAATACAGAGCAACACCTGTTGTCTTTATGTTTGTAATATGACATGTATGCACACATCAAACTATTACGATGTCAATCGTGTTAGCACGTACATTGTTAAAAGTGACTGATAAATGTGCGCATCTCCCCTAAAGGCAAAATACAGCCTGGTATTTGGCAGTAAGGCCTGCATCTGGCCATATAACAACGTGCCCTCCCCCCCCCCCCCCCCCCTCTCTCTCTCTCTCTCTCTGACGAGAAATTATACATTTCACGTGCAGATAGACGTTTATAATACAAAATACTGGCCTTTGTTCTGCCTTGCATTTAGATGAATGTAATTTCAGCTGCACAAGGCTAAAGGAGCAATCAATTACAAATTCTCTCTATACTGAAAGATAGTGAAACGTGTTCGTCGGTTCTACGTTGACAACTTCTCCACAGTCTCACCCCATCACTTATACCTGATACGCCGAGGCTCAGGTAATGCCATAGTGTTACAAAATTGATTACGAACACTGGTACTCAGTACAAATACTACTGTTTATATCCTAAGAAAATGATGGGCTTATAGTGTATAAAACAGAAGGGCGCTTTTGCTCTGGACTTTGCTTTGAATATCATGAATGTACCCTATATTCATATACATGAATTTCTCCTGAGAACTTGGCGTTATTCATTTCACCTGTCCTATAATTGGAATACATGTCAATACTTCAAATCCAGTTAGCAGCATTAGTTGTTGCTATGCTGGGAAATCAATGTGCCTGATTGAATGATTGGGAAGAAAAACTTTTATTGATATGGTATTCAGAGAGGCGAATATATAGGTTGATGCATTTCTATGATAATTGTGATACTACATTGTGATACTATATTACATGGAATATATAATTTTTAAGGTTTGTAATACACATGTCTATTGTTTGGAAATGAAATTAAAAGGAAATAAATGAATGGAAATGATAATAACATTGTCTGTGGATTGACATACCAAACAAATACAACTTTGATAGTTGTATTTGATAGTTGTTAGGGCTTTTTCTGTTATTTCTCCGTCTCTCTGGAAGAAACTTCCTCTCTATATTCGTAATGCTGAAAATGTTGATAAGTTCAAGTCATTGTTGAAAACTTATCTGTTTACTCAACTTTAATTCTGTTGTTTTGTTGCTGTTGTTATATTGTAATATGTACATGATTGTATATAACGCTGTATTTTATTTCAATGTCATACTTCTTCTTTTTTTTCCGGATCGATGCGCTTAGAAACATCAGTATTAAGCGCTATATAAATGTTATTCAATATCATTATCATTATCATTTGATTCCAAGAGGCATGTATCTACAGAGGGGTATAATAATCTTGAGGGTTTTTATTAGTCCATCTTATACGCCATTGCAGGAAGGGGGATATTATAAGCGCAAAGTAAGATCTTAAGTCCAAATTTCACACCATGTAGGATAGCACATGAAGTAAAGATGATATTTGTTTTGAGATAATAGCCGGATAATGCCGTTACGTGTCAAAATACAACATGGGCTCAAACAATTCGTTAAACTAAGTCTAAAAAATCAATTTCTTTGGTTTGATGCTGTATTTTCAATGAACTGTTTTGTGGTAATTGTAATTGATCAAAATATTTATTGTAACAGCGTTTTATAAGGTTAATACTTATAAAGCAGTTTTCATTCGATTGATTAAAAATTCATTCAAATTGATTGTTGTTTGCATGTAATTGTTCGATTGCCAAAACATGTTCAAAAGTCTCCTGTATACTTGCTAATTAATTCATAACATATTCTTAAATTGTCAACGACAAAGTTTAGAAAATAAACGTTTCTGTTTCTCTCTCAAATTAATGTTTGTTTGTTGTTGTTTTTTTTTTGGTAAATCTCTTTCTGATATTATGTATATCTAATGAATGAATCGCTTCCACTAATTTCTCTAAAATGTAACATATGTAGTGAAATTGAGAGATGCCAATATGTGATGATGATAAACTGATAATTTCTCACTAAAATACCCGTATTATACCCGTATTATATAGGATTTGATTTGTTGAATAACTACGTCATTAATTATGTGAAGTTTTCATATATCAAAAGCAAGAGGCGATGATAAATTTCGTATTCAAGAACAAGCAGCGAAGCGCAGGCACAAAATTTGGTTACTGGATTCTGAAATCAATAACACAATAAGACATTAATGAGTATGGTTCTAGGCGAACCAGAAGAGATTGGCAATATGACTTTAAGATTCGTCGATCTTAATGACGAATTATGACTGCGATCCGAGGAAGCGGTATAGTTTTGTCCATGACACTGGCATTTGAATGCCATGGCATAGGCGGTGACGAAGAATATATGCGCCGTCATGGTCCAGGTCTTCGTATAGTCTCCTACAAGGAATCATTTCTGTACACATTTTTTGTAAAGAAATAAGACACATCAATCATGCTTAAATGGTGTATAAATCATCCGGCACTTTGATTATATAAGTGTTAGTCAACGCTTATTATGGCAACATTCGTGATTCATTGTTGCTAGAAATAGATAATTGCGTTCTCTGTAACTTCCTGGAAGTTGTATGCCAGCGTTATTTTATTTCCCTTTGTCCCTTTTTCTTACTCTCTGTTTTAATTTCCTGGCTGAAACTAAACGTCTGGGAGGGAGATAAGATCTATTGAGATTTTAGTAAGTAAACTCAAACCAACCTGCGATACTTTCTACAAGACTCTTAATCATTACTATAATTTTGTTGAAGATCTAAAAGAACGGCAAATCTTGTCAAAATCACTCCCTTTTGTATGTCTGTCTCAATCGGTCATTAAAGTCAGCGATTTCAAAATAAACCACAGAGTGCAAGGGGCTATCTCAAAACTTTCAGCAGTCAGGATTACAAGTATTTTAGTTCGATTATGCAAAACCAAACAAGATTGCTTGCAGGAGCGGAGTCGGTCTGCGAATAGCTAGAGAACAAACTGAAATCTTTATTTTTACAATAACTACTTAAGCCTGACAGTCTCAAACCCCCTCAAAAAATCAATATTATTCTGTTCCATTCATATTGGATTTCCCATTTTAGTCTCTTTCTTTTATTCTCGTATTTGTCAAATGTACTGTTATCCGCTTTGTTCGCAGAGCAATGACTTTTAAAGTCAAAATATTCATCACAAAAAAGGGTCAGATGATACGTAAGCTTTAGAGCGGGGTTTAATCTCTTTTCTTCTCTCTCCTCTGCCCCTGCCCCCCCCCCCCCTCTCTCTCTCTCTCTCTCTCTCATTTCCCTCTTCAAACTGCCGAATATGCCCTTCATCTATCTTCACAGGCTTGGTGCTCGTGAAGGGTATCTTGTCCTGCATAGCGGCGCCGGGTTTGTCCTCACGCAAGGCCGAACGTGGAAAGGCCGAGTGTACTATGCTGGGCGCACGACATTGGGTGGACACAGCAGGGATATTGTATTTTGCTTGGCCAGACGGACAGTACGGGCAGGAACGAGCGCAAATACGTCGCCAAGGGCGTCGGCACGCTCGTAGTCAACGTACCTCGTAACGGTTGCTATGTGCGTTGTCAAGGGCACATTGTCATAGAATAAATTTATTTCCAGATTTCACATTTTTATCATTCAACATCATTATCATGCGAGGGCTCCACCGGCAGATCTGCACATTTTCTGCAGTCTGTGAGGAACATGTGTGTATTATAACGTATACAATATCATTATTATTCTGATGACATCTAGCTGATTCATTTTGTTGCTAAGATGTTGTAAGATTCGTGAAGATGCAGTGCTTAGTTGCTAAGTTCGTTCAGCGTAGTGGGTCCAAAAAGTGCGAGTGTTTGAACTGTAAAAGTATTGAAGCTGAAATTTACTAATCAGAACGAACTGGTAATGACATCGTTGAATATGTCTAGATAAACAATTACTTTCAACGATCGACTTGATGCATCAATATTTGTTACAGCCAGGATATTAATTTCTTCCCTTGGTATCATAATTTTGGTTTTGGTTTGATTTGGTTTATTCTGCATTCAAAATGAATACAAATTGAGACTCATGAGTTCAAAAATACAAACAATGACAAACGCAATGAATAGAATTCAAATAAATGTATTATGCAAGCAGAAAAATATAGGCATTATAGCATTGTGCTGTAAACGTATAAAAACATACAAATAAGATAATAAAAGATCTATATAGCATTATTTTTTTTTTTGTATAACTGACAGAAATACGAGTATATTGAACGAAGGAGAACTCTATCGTGATACTTTCAGGTGCAAGTGGGGATGGCCATCATCAATAGGCAGTGTGCTTGACTGCGGTAACGGCCTCGGGTAACATGATATAATTATCTAGTATAACAAATAAGAAAAATCAAAGTTCTAATGTGGAACCAACTCCAACCCCAGAAAAAAAAAATACCCAAATGTAGAAATGTATATCCTAATTTCACACTGTGTGCATCATAGTTATGTACATAGTTCGGAGACAACTTGTTGGTAAACTTGATAATTATTACAGTGTATTATAGTAGGACCCATATACCCAGAAGTCAAACTATTTCTTACGATGCAAAAAGGCGCCATTGCACACTTCCAGAAAATCGCCGCACTGTAACTTTGTGAAGACAGACGGCATCATTCATAACCGACACACAGTAGCATCCTTAGAACTCGCGCGTGAGCACGCCGACTGACCCTCCTGGCCGACCACACGAGACGGGGTCGATGCAAACGTGACTCGTAGCTAGTTACGCCATCACGTGGAGCGCGCTGTCCAAGGTCCGTCTGTGCGCCCCTGGTCAGTCGACGATGACCGTTCTTCGTGCATCCCTGGACATATCCAGGCCTCTGTCCACGGCATTGTCATTTTCTGTTAGATTATTTCTGTAGGAGTACGCCAGAAACACGTACGCAGGCACGTACAAGAACGCAATGAAGGCTCGATATTTTTTTACCTTCTTTTTTTTCCCACGTTCTACCACGGCAGCGTAGTTCTTCAGTATTTTTTTTTTTAATAAAAATAATAATAATTTCTTTGGCATGTACAAAAACGGCATCGACAGGTGCGCTCAAATCGATAAAACTGCATGCTGTGTTTCTTAAATCACAATTATTTGGGTCTTCGACATCTGTGCAGATTTCCCAAGCAAGGTGTAGTGAACTCGGATCATTGTAGCTGCAACCTATTATTTTATCCTCTATTGATTTCTTAATTACTATCAGGTTAGAATAACTTCAAGATCTTTCGACATTGCTATCATTGCCTATACCTACCAATTTCAAAGTAGTTTGAATACACGTCTAATTCTTCTGTGATTGAATGTAACTGTTTTGCAGGACGAATAAATCTGAAACAAGATATTTGTGGAATTAAGCAACGCCATCCATAAAGATGTTCATAGAAAGAATGATAGAGCCACATAACCTGGCGTCGCCACTATTAAAATTTCTTCCAGAGGATAATACGAAATCAATTTGCCACTGTGTATCCCCCACACGCATACCATACCAAAAGCAACAAAGTAAGCAACGATAGCTAAAAAGAAATTAACAAAGCCCAACAGCAACAGCAACAGAAACAACTACACTAACAACTCGCCGAATGAAACCAATTAACACAAGAGATGATTTTTCTGATCAGCCGAGAAGGTGACTTCAAGCCAAAATCTTCGGAGAGTAGCTCCGTCTGAGAGCCGCCTGGCAGTCCTTGCGCGGTGAGCTCATGGCGGACATTTTGCTCACCCACCTGACG
>CM067059.1:34368869-34456369 GCA_033980235.1 Diadema setosum | reverse complement strand
GAAATTATGAAAAGTAATGCGCTTGCAAAACAATAACTACGTTGAAAAAAAATAAAGAAGAACCAAAGCATAAACATGCGTGCTAAATTGAATGCAAAAGATGTTAAATTGGATGCCCAAAAATGAATTCGAATGAACGAGTGCAGCATGTCCGTGATCACGTGACCATATCATTCTAAATTGAATGAACGAATAACGAAATGGTGTTTGTTTTACGAATTTCAATTGGAAAAGTGTTAATTAGAATGAGGCTAAAAGTAATTTGAATGCTCCAAAAAGGAATTTGAAAGAAGAGATCATAAAATTGAAATACCGAACTTGTCATCTACGCTAAATTTTGCTAAATTGAATGCAGCGATTAGGAATTGGACTGACAAAAGTGCGAAAACCTATATTGTTACTATTACTACTACTACTACTATTATTATCGTCAACATCACTACCATCATCAACATCACCTTTTATAATATTATTACTACTGCCACTGCATCACCGCTCATCCTCATCCACATTTCATTTTTTCCGTTTTTCTTATTCTTCCCTCGTCTCTATGGTCTTCATCTTTCTTCTGGTTGCTGTCACTTTCTCCATCTCTGTGTGATAGGGGGTATGATCCGGTGTCCGAGCAATAGGGGGTGTCCGAGCAATAAATCACCCCATTCTATCTAGTATTCCCGGTTTGTTTCATCATCAGAAACTTGCTCGCAGGAGGATACGTACATGGACAATGCTCTCATTGCTCCTGATAGCATGTTTAGGAGTAAAATGCTACATGATCATTGTCAGTAACCGGAGTAAAGTTTATGCAATTATGGCCATATTGCGAAGCAGTTGTTAGGTTTTCACTACATGAACAGTTAGGAGACGACTTGTGTGTTTGTTTTGTTCTTTTTACCACCACCATATTTGTATCTGAATTTGGAGACCGGAATTAAACTTAATTGCCGGAATCATTGTGTTTTGTACTACTTTGTCTGAGTACCATATTTAAGTAGTCAACACCGGATCAACGAACCATCACACGCTTTCACCGGCTGTGACAATCATGATTTTTATGTTCATTTTAGATTTATAAAAATGGAGTAAAATTAAAATTTATAAAATGGAGTGAATGTTTCATTAATATCTAACCTGAAACATGCACACAACACACAACTGCAGATAGTCATAACCAAATTGCAAATATGAAACATATAACGCAAACTGCCTCACAAATCTTCCACCAGAGCTCGACCACTGGCGCCCTGTCACAGTAAGCCGAAGGAGATGTAAGACGCAGACCGGAAGGGAAAACCCGCGGCTGACACCAATCATGTAGTCATAAAAGTATATGGATATCTTTTGCCACTACTACCACAGTCAAGGCCTCTATGGCAGGGCAAGCGATAATGATTGTCTTGGGAACACGCGGGAATGGTCAACTATATAGCCATCACCGATCGAGGCCTTATATTACAACCATATTTATCTGCACTATGACATGGCTACATGTGGTTTTCACCTGAAACCACACTCCATCCTGCTCCATTCTATAACATTTCTACATTCCACAGTGTACCCCTTTTATCTTGCGTTGTACTGATGCCTGAGTTTTGTATGTGTACGTGTTATTATATTTATTATAATTATATACCCTTTATATCGCAGTCCATCCAAACGAGTATATGGGGCAACTGGAAACTGCCTACTGGGATATACGGTAAATGTATACAAATCCAAGCAAGTTAACTGTGAACAAGCGCATTTAACTTCTTCCTCTCGTCTTTGTGTTTATTCATGAATTTTATCATTATGAAATCACTCCTGTGATTATTCACTCTTTCATCTACATAAACTGGCTACCTATCTATCTGTAGCTCTATTCATGCCTGCGTCTATCTATAAGTTACTGTTTTCGTTTCTTCTTCTTTTTTGCTGTTGTTGTTGCTTAAAGGAAATGTAACCCAAATATGTTTGTTATCGTGCCAAATGCAGAGATAGTAGAACACCTCAGCTTAAGTTTGGGGAAACTTGAACAATCCATCTAAAAGTTCTGAATTTTTGAAAAAGTTTTTTTAATTTTTGATTTTAGTGCCGCCATCGCTAGCTCGTTTTGTGATAAAACTCTTCAAATGTGATTTTTAATGAAAAGTACACATTACTTTTACTTGTTACTGACATAATTATAATCATTATGTTGATTGTAGTATCCCCCTTAACATAAAAGCGGTAAGCCAATTAAGTGTTCTTTCATTATGTAAATATATATATATATATATATATATATATATATATATATATATATATATATATAAATAAATAAATGTTGATGTCTCTCTTTACTTGATGTTCTTGGTGTTCATTGCGTTCACAATTTATGTTAACAGTGTATCCACATAGTCGACTCTGTGAATACACTATGGGATCGACACTATGGATACAGCGTGCTCATTTATCTTTATAAATCTTATTCTTATGAAGAATGAATAAGAAAAAAAAAGTGAAGAAACCGTACCCTTTGCATCAACTGTAGAATTGCGATGATCAGGCAATGCTGATTTTATAGGACAAAAAGACACCTAAAAATTAATGACTTTTTCCTTCCGTGCTCAATACCTTATTGTTGTGATGAAACTTTCATTGAACAAGCTGATGTAGTGACCATGTAGTACGTTTGGATGAACGCACCAAAATATAAGTGAAGCAAATGAAGTGACAAAACCCCAAAACTTTTGATAACTCTTAATGATTATCACTCCTGGACCATTGAAAATAGATTTCAATTTGATTTTCCATAATTATTTTTGTTTCCATTTCGAATGAAAATGAGACAACATCTCATATTACTTTGAATGTCAATGCAGTCGTTTGTTCCGTGAAACCAGGGGTCTCAGTTTGCATGAAGTCAATTACTCTTTTGGAGAAGTAGCAGGGGGCAAAACCGTGAAGTTGATTTTTTTTCTTATTTCGCTATGGGACATAGACGACCACAAACTAATTCAAACCCGTTTCAATAACATAGGCAAAAATATAGAACAAATTGGTATCAACACTGGATCAACATTGATTAGTTTGTGGATGTAAGTTGACTGAAAGGATTCCACTGCCCTCATGTCATCATCTCGTGTACAATAAAAACATAGAAATCCCATATTCTTATATGAAGAAATAGATGACTGCCGGTACATGGTCATCATGATTAGAAAAAGGGGATTCTTCCGATAATATACAACTGATCAATTAATTAATCATTAGTCAATTGATCAATTCATCACTCTATTGATTAATTAGTTAATTCATTCAATTATTCGTTCGCTTATTCATTCATTCATTCATTCATTCATTTGCATGTTGTAAGTTTGGGCTAACTCTTTGTATTCTACACATAATGACAGAATTTCTGAGCTGAAGGGAACTTAAGCACTATTTGCGTTTGGAAAGAGAGAGTATATGTCTGTGCGTGTTTTATTCTGTCTGTGGATATACATGTTAAAATGTGATTCCTCACAACTCTCTGCTAAATCAAACAAACAATGGACACTTGTTATTCTGATATCAAGTGCATTTATTCAGAAAAAGAGAATTGGTGAATATGACGTGTTGTGTCTAGAAGATGACTGACATCCTATGACCTTAATCATAATTGATAGCTCAGAGTCAAACGGACGATACAATTATGTGCAATAATCGGAACATTGGATGATCTATTTGTGGTCCCTTCTCTCTCTGCAGTTTCTACATCTTCTACGCTCCTTCATCAGATATCGCAAGATAATATTTCTAATGCTATTCACAAATTCGAGGACAGCTATAAAATCGTAATAATATATTCCGCACAATGAATCGAGATTGATAAGCTATAACGAGCCCCTGTATGCAAGCAGTTTACCCGTTTCTCAAATCAAAGCCCCCCCCCCCCCCCCCCCCCCGTGTAATTATTTGCCACAAATTAAAGCCATCACCTTCAGAGGGTTCAAGAGTGACCAAACGTGTTGCGGACGTGGTAGGAGAGCAATTACTGGTGATAGCCCGCAGCCAGTGCTCCGTTGCTCCCGCTAGCACGGAGAGGGACATCCGGCGACACGCAGTCGTTCTACCTTCAGGTAACACAAACCTTTTCTTATTTGACACCAACTAGGGCGAACTAACACACCTGAGAAAAATATGAAACTTGTCAGAGCTTTATGCGCACCCCTCCCTTCGTCCTCATTTTTTTTAACGATATCTCGCTTACATTTGGAGTGAAGTGGTCGCAGATTTATTTATAGAGTCATGGGAAATGATTATAATGCGTCATGCTGAGCATAATTTGCCAGAGTAAAATGGTCTCTTTGAGGAAAGTCTGCCGATGGTAGAGTTGGCGGTCTGAAATTCATTTAATATCACTATCGGACCTGGAGATTTTTCCATGCATGAGCTTGGCCCATCTGATTCCCTTTCGCACGTACCTTCGGGGTGTTGTGATCCCGATGTTGTTTCCAACTCTCGTTCCTTTCTCTCTCTCTCTCTCTCTCTTTTTTTTTTTTTTTTTGGGGGGGGGGGGGTATTTTTACGCAACTTCAAGTATTGCTTGCATGTGCTGATGTGAGGCGACTTCAATACCATGCATTACTGTTGCTGTAACCAATAGAGCATAATGTTGGACAGTTTATGTATATGTGCATAATTATGATTTGAGGGGACATTATTTTGAGCGCGCTAGTTCCATGTTCCACTTTTCGAATATGTACTTTCTGGGCGGAAAGTCTTGCTATTAATTCGTCGTGCCAAGGAGGTATCATAACTCCTTGGTTTTGCTATGGCAACTGATATATTTAGAACTAGCTTATGATATATATTTATACACTCGTGAAAATTCACTTCACTTCAGTTCAATTCAATGCAAACTTTATGTTCTTCTTTTTCTTTTTCTTTTTTTCAACCGAACATACAAAGTGGTGATTGAAATCGCAGTTTAAAATCGATGGGGCTCTATGGCACACTATCAGGTACATTCACAGTTTTGCTTGGGTTTTTACAAGGTGACCCCGCACGTGCATTATTTTGTCCCAATGACCGACAAATAATACAGTTAAAAACTTATTAATTACCATAAAGATGATGGAGTACAGGGCAGAATAAAAAAAAAAGAAAGACGAATAGGCAGAGAGGAATGAATGGACGACGGGAGGGAAGGGGAGAGAGGGGAGATTAATTATTACCAGGTTTTTATTTTTTACCACTAAAATGCAACTTGAGTGTCGCCATTTCAATGCGTTGTAATCCCCACGTCCGTCTTTGGAGCGCCGTAAAACTGTGTTTGGACTTGGTTGAGCGAACATGAAATTGTTTATTCCTAAAAGGAGTAAAGTCTGAAAGGAGGGAGTAAAAAAACGAGGGTCCTTTATGCCCCGAGTTAGCTCAAGCGGCAGGTGCTCCGACGCGCGCCTTTTGTTTGCTAGCCTCATTCACAGCGACAATAGGCATGATAGGCAGCCAGGGGTCAGAGGTCATAAGTTAACCTCGTGAGTTGCGCCACGCGCACGGAGGACTTCACTACGTACGAATACGCATGGCTTTACAATCAAAATTCTTTCCATGCCAAACGATGAAGAAGCGTGTTCACCTGTATAATAATATTTGCGAAATGTAACTAATATAACTCTCCAGGAACTACTATCTAAAAACACTGATAGCAATAAGACATGCATGCTGCCAATGGTCATGATGTAAGTCAAACTGCTACCAAAGAACCAGGAGCAGTCGAGACAATTATTATCAAACACACGCGCACGTCATATTTGTTGTATGATAAACCAAGTACGTGTACATGTATCTAAACAATGTACAACATCTTACAGATACGATGTGCTGATTAACACAGCTGAAATTCTGCTGAATCAAGTTGCCCGACACTTTGATGCTGTCCCTATAGTGATTTTAGCTGCAATTTGATTGATTTGATTTGATTTATTCCCTGCATTACCCACAATATACTATTATGGGGGCAGATATCATTGAAAGGGATAGGGAAACTTGAGAAAATAATCGTTTTTGGTAGATAATTCTTATTTGATGACACTGCCAGTTAGTCTCATGAAAGATAGAAGCGGAATAAAGACCGCTTTGATTGTGCAACATATTCCATATAAATATTCAAACCATATGGGCAGTCCCTGACTGACATCAACATCTACTTTTTTACATTCATTTTACATTTGCAATTCCACGAAGAAGCTCGTTCTTCTGTTGCTTTTGATTTCATTCAAAATAACTTTTTTGACTTCGAAATAATAATTATTCTTGTCAAAATCAAGACTATGACCGTATGTTATTCACTACAATTATGTAATCCATAATAAGCTGGTTTCCTGTTACACATCCAACATCAAACGTCAATTTACCATTGCCAAGTACATTTAGAAATCATATTCAGTGACTTTGCTTACTTTTACGTAACATAAAGTCATATTAGATGTGGTTTGCTACCATTATAGCTAACAGGTGGGAGATGGATATTTTTTGAATTTCGAGTGTGGCTCGTGGATTTAACCAATAACCTGGGAAGGATTAAAAAAAAATACGAGAGGGGTGGGGTGGGGGGTACCGGAAAGAGAGGAAGAGAGGTGATTAGCGAAGAGAGAGAGAGAGAGAGAGAGAGAGGGGGGGGGGTTAGTTGAGGTATATCAATCATGCATATTGCGCGATAAAAGAAATATTGGCATACAAACCGTCACGCACCTTGTCGCTGTTGAGGTGCCTCCCTTGAATCAAGAGCTGAGACATGTACTTTTATTTGCAAAATATTAAGCTCATCAATGTCGTTAATAATTTTTATCTATATAGGTATACTGATCTGTTTTAGTTGCGGTATCCGAAGTACACTTAATGCCCACTCTATTGGACGGACGGGCGTGTGGGACCTGCGTACAAAAAGAAATACTTAACAACATAAGCATGAAGCATTCGCAAAATGGTAAGTAGGCCTATATAATACGGCTTGTCATCAAAATCGGCCCCTCTCTCATATCAACGCGTCACATTAGTCACGCGACAATATATGAGCCTTGAGAGAAGAATACGCACGCTCAAACAAAAGTTGGTTTTATCATCGCGAGGTTGATTTAACAATCGGCCTGCGCTGGATATTCTTTCTTTCTTTTTCTTTTTCAGCGATCAGCAGCCCAACCCACGTTCAAACCTTGTCCTCTTTGATATATCGTTATCAGCGTGCAAACATGGGCCTAATGACTCTCGTGTAAATAATCATATCAAACTAACCCGCGGAATCGGCGTAGACATTTCGGAAAATTTGAAGAAAGGAACTGGCGAACCAATGGCAAGTGACAATATAGGCTAGACAGGTGCTCGCAACTTCGGACAGGTAGTAAACTTTGTGTCAGGACAAACAAGGAGTCAAGCTGTACTATCATTTTCCATAACCTGAATCAGGAGTAGGAAAGAGAATGTATCATTATAATTCGCTGACTGCAGTAAACGCAACACCTGTTGCTATTAAACGCGACCTTGACATTCATAATACGTGAATAGTCACAGTTTTATCACAGTGATGGCATGCTGTTTGGTGAAAATGTAACAAGTTCCAGGTGGAAAATTATTTCCTTCAGTTCGTTTTTAATTGAGATGATATGGACACCTATGCAAAGGTTTGATGTTGAGTTTTATTTTCATGTTCGGTTTTATGATTTTTACATCAAGTTCGACCTTTTCAATCCTGCATGTTCTTCAATGAAATGGAATAAAATATACAAGCATAGGTGCTGTAAAAAAAAATAAAAAAGCCTTTGACAAGCACAACTACTTGAAAGAGAAAAAGTTTTATCTTCTTCGATAGTAATCGAATTTATTGACTTTGCACAATATGAGAAAATAACAGAAGATGTAAACGCTCTTCATATACAAGACATAATACGGAGCTGGTCACATTCATGAGCAATAATACAACGTTGTTGGTTTTCTCTATCCCAAACGTACAATTTAACGAAGATATAGGGGACACTCATGTTACAGTCGTCGAAATTTTTCTGCTACCAAATTAATCTTACATGGTTGTCATAAATATCATCTTTTTCATCAAAAACTTTTCAGCTTGGAGGGAATAGGTGCGCAGCGACTGTCAGTTATGTCATTTTTTTTTAAAGAGACTAACTTATAACGGTTAAAACGAGGTGTGAGGTCAAGGACAGCAGTTTTAAACTATTTGGAAAAGAAAGTAAATGACCACAATAATGCACGCACATTGCGGTTATTCCTATACAATCATTATAAACTGGTTGTATAACCAGCAGTATCACATTGGTCTGATATGAGTGAAGCTGTGATCAAATGGTTCGTTGTGGCATGATCATCACTTTATGAATGTTCTCTAGTGACGCCGGTTGTTTTCCACTTACCGATTTATTTGTTTATTTATTTATTTATTTTTGTTGTTGTAAAGATTCCAAGGCACGTGCATAAGTGATGTCTCAAATTATGAGAAGTTCTTACTGACAGTAAAGAAGGCGAAGTTGGGACGTATCGTAAGTTTGACCCTACCGGGCAGGAATTGGCATTTCACGTGTAAAATGGACTGTACAGTGCTGGTTGAGGTGGGGAATCAGGTTTATAACATTCCTAAGTGAGATAATGAGAAACCTCGTATGAGATGTGAAAGAGCATGTAATTTAAACAAGGATTCAACGTTTATTTGATGAAAATTGGTTTCAAATGGCTGAGATGTGCAAAAAAAAAAGGTGATAATAATAAAAGGTGACAGGCCACGCATTTTATTAGGATCTCTTTGTTTTACCTTGTTTTTGGATATCTCAGCCATTTCAAAACCGACTTTCATCAAATAAACTTTTGATACCCCTTAGAATTGCATGCTCTTTGACATCTCATAGAGTGGATTCTGAATATCTCGCAAAACGTTAAAAGCTAAATCCTCACCTCAACCAGAACTGTACAGTCATTCCACTTTCATGACTTTGTTGCTTCCGCTATACATGTTTGTTGAACAGTGATACCAGTGCATGGTGTTGCCTCTGTGGCGGTAACAGCGCTGATGTGTGCGATGACGATGTTGGGTTGTTGGCGGTATATAGTACCATGTAGTTGTGGTGGTGGTGGCTGTATTGGCAGCAGCAATCTCATCGCAGATCGTTTTGGCCGTGAGGTAATGTCTTGGTGGCGGTAGGTGTGCACCTATACTGGTTATTTGATGCTCACGACATTCATTTATATTGACTGTTCATGAGCGGTTTTGTGAAAACAATATCTAAACTTACCTAATCTTTATTCGATATCGATCAAAATGTTCACTGTTATGCTTATCAGATTTCTTTTCCTTTAGTGGCTATCGCGAAGTAAATTGATGAATTGAGCTGTGCATTCACTTCGCCTTTCCTCGACTTAGGAGTAGCTATACTTGGTGCGTCGTATCAGGGAGGTGAGAGGCCTGGTCGTACAACAGAGACCCATCCAGGAAGGTATTACGGAAACAGTAGCCTAGGTATGACTTCCGCAGACACTTTTTCACATTTCCTCTAACAAAACAAGAATCCTTCATGATTGAAACATATTATACAGTCTTGAGATGCAGAGGCCTTTTTTTTTTACATTTAAGGAATAAAAGACGACTTTATAAAACTGCATAAGATTTATATATGAATATATATATATATATATATATATATATATATATATATATATATGTATATGGGCATTTCCACGGTAACTCACGTTACATTTTGAACTCAAAATTAGGTCGTTGAGATCAATATCCTTAAAACCTAATTAGTGATATGAGTTACTATATGTGAATGAGTATCATGCACCTCCATCCTACCTCACAGCAACATTACATCCACAGACTCTTATGAGAACTATGAGAAAAAACACTACAAATGTCGGTAACTCACGTTACATAATTTGGACATGCAAAAATTTGGCATGTCTTATATTCAAAAGTTTCCTCAAACAAGAAACAGAGAGACTTTAAAGTCTATTGTGTCAAAGTCATGGACTAACAACATACATCACCGAGTATGGTAAAAATTCAAATTGTCTTACATTCTCCAGGTATCGTCATGTGAAGCGGTAACTCACGTTACGGTAACTCACGTTACAGTTTGTCCACATGATCACAAGACAATTTTTTGTCTTAATAATCCAAAGAAAACTTACCAAGACAACTTTTTTTTTCACAAACAAACTCCATGAATAAAGAATCTAAATTGATTTAAACATTGATCTGACAGTAATTAATCCCATTTAATCCATGAGATTACCAAAAGGCACCAAACTTTACATTTAGAATACCAACTTGAAGATAAATTTCATTTTTAATTGAGTCATTTTCCAAGCTTTCATTTGTACTGAGACAAAAATTGTATTCAACAAAATGATATGAAACAGAGTCTATTTCATTAAATTACACTCTTTTCCAGTTAACAAATGCATCAGAAATTGAGGATTTAATTGAGAATTTGATTTTTTTTTTTATTTTACTAGATTTAAATGGATTTCAGGCTATCTAGATAAAACAAGTCGTCCACAAACTATTCCATTTAATACACTGAGTCACGAGACTAGAGACCTGTACATGTAGTCTGTGGAGAGTTTAAAGGTTCAGAAATGAATATTTAAATAAATCTTTTAACTTTTAAACAATGCAATTTATATTCCAATTATTTGATAATTGTTTGAATTACTCAATAATCAATTGTTTGTATGTTTGATTTGTTTACAAATTCTTATACTAAACTGGTACAGAAATTAGACTTGAATTACAGAAACTGCAGATAAATTTTAGTTATCTGCTACCAGTAAATAATGATCAGTTTAATAAAACATGTTCATAAATGTTTAAGCCTTAAAGAACAATGGTTTTGGTCTATGAAATGTCAAGTAGCCATTATTTAAATTGTACATACATGTAAAAAGTATACCAGTATTTTCTAGAGTAATCAAGCAGACTGAAGCAGTAAGTCCCAATGAAAAGCATGAATAGTAAATATTTTGTGATCAGGAGGCTAACTATTAATATCGCAAAATGTTGATAGTTTGCTTTAAGGTACATGACTGTCCAGCTCGTAAAGAAAATGTCTGATAATGAGGTTCACATTCAACAAGTTTTTGGTAATAGATCAGCATAAAATGTAAATTATAGTAAACATGGAAAAGTTTCATTGTAGGATTTTGCAACAATATAGCTAAAACCTCAGAGTAGAATAGTATAAAACACATAAGCGTGTCAAATTCACAATGTTCAGTTCTCAAAAATCTCAGAAAAAAACAGCAGGAAGCGAGCTCCAATCTTAAAATTCTGTTCACATGTAAATGTTTCAGCCTCATAAACAATGGCTTTGGTCTATACAGGTAGGTATAAACTATGAAATGTCAAATAAAAATCACTTGAATTACAGAAACAAGAACTTTTCAAGAGTAATCATGCAGTGATTATCCCAATCAGGAGGCTATTAATAGTTATCACAAAATTTTGATAATTTGCTGGAACAAGGTCCATGCAGCTTAAGAGGAAATGTCTTTTAACAACTTTCGTAACAGATCAGTATACATGCACTGTAATATTAAATAGTAAATTTGGAACCTGTTGAAGCACATGTGATGAACATGTGTAATTAATACTTTGTACATGTAGACCAGTTGGTTTGGTGATAGAGAGAGACCAAGAGAATAACAATCTACTGGAAATAGAATCTTAATACAAGAGTTCAGTAATCATGTACTCATTGGTTACTTACAATCACAACCTTCATATCATTTCTTGGTATTAAAGAAAAATCATGTCGGTAACTCACGTTACATTGTGGTAACTCACGTTACATGGTAACTCACGTTACAATTTTAAGACCTCTGTTATGAGAATTTGAAGCAAAGACTATAAGTCCCATCATATTTCTTGGATGTGTGCTGCATAGTTATTTGATAATCCAAAATACCATGTCTCAGTTGGGCATATTAAAATTGCTAGGTTAAAAAGTTCATGTTTCGGTAACTCACGTTACAGCAGCTTCTCGAGCTATGTAAGAGCACGCTGGTGTCCGAAGTACATATCTTATATCGAGGTCTCCACTTTATTTACTGCTAGATTAATATATTTTTGATTTGTAAAACCAAACAAAGTTTGATTTGAGCCTCAAATATAAAAAAATAATCACAAAGAGCAACAAAAATGCATTTTTAGGGATTTTTAGGTCAAAAAATGCTTTCTGGTTTCAAAAGGTATAAAATTGCACAAAAGGGAACTTTTCTTAAGGGTAAAGTTGGTTTCACACACTTCAAACTATGGCTAACAAAGTAAGATTATTAGTTGTGCTGAAATATGCGGGTAAAATTTTGGTGGTCATGTCGCACAACTCACGGAAATGCCCATATACATACATACATACATACATGTGAGCAAGCACATAGGCAGCTCATCTTTGAAACCACAAATCATACGTTTTTTTTTTTTTTTTTTTTTTTTTAATCGGGTTCAATATTACGGTAGATAAAGACGTATTGGCCTAAAAGTCGCCAGACCACGCGCAAAGGCAGAAACCTATCAATCTTGGCAAACAACACGTTTTTACATCGCATTCCTGTCCCCAGCAGCCAGACAGCGCGTGGCTATTGTGTGGACAGTACAGTTCACATAATCGAATTGGCGCGATCCATCACTCCCCTTATTCATCACGCAGAAGATGTTCATTAACGTTATTTCGAGCAAGCAAAGGCGCACTGATAAATTTAATGTCACTTTAGCCCACATCCAGCGCAGGCTGCGCGGTCTACCAGTGGCCCGGCTCGGAAAGAGCAGCGAGACCGAGGCCGATGGAAGAAAAATGGCCGGGTCATTTTTCATTTTTTGGGGTATAGTCCACAAAAGAATTAGACCAGGGGATATAATTCATCAACAGGCGATGTGATGAGAGAATGAGAGGAAGAGAGAGAGAGAGAGAGAGAGAGGGGGGGGGGGGGGGGAGGCAGGAGAACACGGAAAACAAACGGGAGAATAGCGATCTTTGATATCGGAGAACGTTGACATTATGATAATGGGAGATCAAAATTGAATGAACTTCAGTCATATTTTTCTATTTTCTTCTCCCGAATTATTCACTGCAATCAAAAGAAAGAAAAAGAAGGAGAAGGAGAAGAAAAGACGAAAAAGAAACCCTCTGACGTCATTCCGAAGGTATTATATGGTGGAAGAAATTTCAAGCAAAGTTCCAGTTAATTCTATTTTTATGTATCAAATTTTCCTTATGAAAACAAGTCATTTCCCATAAAAATAGACACAATAATACATCATTTAGGAATGAGTATATATCATGTCGAAAAGATTAGTAAATACTGTCGTAAAATCTGTCACTCAATGTTTTATCCTCACTACTCCACTCTACCGCGGAGTTTCAATAGTAGTTCGAAAAGGACATAGACATTAGTTTTCACTTTCTTTGGTAACAGATAATAAGGTTTCATAAGCAAAACAAAGTAAACTAAGAAAATTATAAAATAATTGTGGAACCGTGTAGTGATTATAAGTTGTCATGAAAACCGTAGGGATGAAAATGAAATTACAATACGCAAGCTTCGAAAAATGTAGGGACCCACTAAAAAGTCATAGCTTGTAGGACGTTGGCCCCTCGGGTACAGAATGTCAATAGAAAAAAAAAATGCACAAAGAAGAAAAACGGTCTGAAAAAAAAAGAAGATCTGGAACCCCACTAACAATACAGAGTAACAAACACACACATATTACACACACGCGGATGAATATTAAACAAGACTGGAAGAACAATGAAACTAAAAAAGGGAGAATGAGACAAGACTAACAAAAATGACAGGACGACAACACAACGGACAGAAAGGCACAACATATTCTGCGATCCTCGACAGAAGTATATCGGGAAAAAAATGGGACACGTGAAAGGGACACGGAAATGTAAAGAAATAGATGCAGATATAATATAAATAAAGTTGAATCCTAGTCCTGTAAGTGTTTAGGACAATAGAAACGAGAAAATACATGACAGTATAATCATCTGTATCGCAAATTCTTCGAAATGGTAACAGTTCGTATAGCTCCCAGGGTACGAAGGTCCTCATCATTTCCCTGGCTACAACCATCACGTGACCATGATGGCTATCTGTAGCTCCATGCTTAAAGGGACTGTACAGTACTGGTTGAGGTAAGGATTCATGTTTTGAACATTCCTAAGTGAGATAATGAAAAGCCTCTTATGAAATATGAAAGAGCATGTAATTTTAAGAAGGATTCAACATTTATTTGATGAAAATTGGTTTTCAAATGGCTGAGATATCCAAAAAAGTGCTAATAATAAAAGGCGACATGCCCCAACTTTATTAGTATCTCTTTGTTTCATATTGTTTTTGGATATCTCAGCCATTTCAAAATTGATTTTCATCGAATAAACTTTTGATACCCCTTAGAACTGCATGCTCTTTGACATCTCATAGAGTGGTTTCTGAATATCTCACAAAACGTTTAAGCTAAATCTTCACCTCGACCAGAACTGTACACACCCTTTAAACCAAGGAGGTGTCTGATATCTCCTTGCTAAAACTAAAACTAAACTGTTCAATATGCATTCAACTTGTTGGATACTTGGTTACGCGGGGTCTTGTGCTCCTGTACCCCATGCTATCAGTCACCCCCATCTCAAAGCTCGAGTGAAGGATCACGTTCATGCACAGAAGGATGTGTGTGTGTACACTAAATACACCATCCCCGCGTTTTCTACACATCTTCCGTGCTAAGCAGAAGTTCTTTTACCCCCACAACAGGTGCAGATAACGTCCACTGATAAGGACTGAATACCGCTGCACTAAATTAAGGACCTTTGATATTGAGGCCATGCATGATAGGAACGATTATTTTAGGATCATACATGTATACGCCGAATTTGAAGAGGTGACCCCCCCCCCCCCCCCTGTATAGGGATCATACCATAAGGATCAAATGAGGTGTGAATTCGGCACGCGACGAATTGATATGGGGGGGGGGGGGGGGTGAGGGCTAACGTCACATTATACACATAATTATCCAAGCTTAGGCTATTGGAATTCAAATGACAGTTGGTCATAGATGCATGGTGTTATTTCGGTTGGCAGGGTTTGGCGCGCGTGGTGTACCTCAAGCTTTGTGAATATGTAATCAAGCTGAGGATACAAAAAGGCACCCTTGCTCTGGACACGCGACAGCACGCGCGCTACCCTTTGTCTTTCTTTAAACCTAGCAACCCCGATCACCACCACCCCCCCCCCCCCCAACGCTCTAACTGGCTTAGCTAACACCATATAGGTTGGACCAGTAATTAGGAAAGCTTGATGACTAGAGACCGAAAGGACTATGTTTACGCAATGGGACGAGTCCGTTAACAAGGAGTGTCCATGAAAGCGCCTACGGTAATCCTCCCTGCAGGCGTTGATACATCAACATAACAAAACCTCTTTGGAGGGGGGGGGGGGGGGTGAGGGTCGTCTGCGTTGTGAAGAGTGTGCAGGAGGGCAGCCAGCACGCGACTTCAAACGATTATCGATCACAACTGTTTGTCAATGGTCTTTTGAATTTTAGGAAAAAAGAATGAGTGAAACCACAAAACTCGTGGAACATTAACAGCCAGCCAGCGAAGCCAACCAAACAGGAATAATCCTAGCCAGTTTATAATCGGCAGGATGGTACCATCTGCACACGTTCCCGGGATACTACTAAGCTCCTCATAGACGTGTCGATGAATAGAACAAGCCTTCGCAAAAGAAAGGGGGAAAAAAGAAAGGAAAAAAGATGGACCATAAAGAATAGGCACGCGAAGATTGTCAACGGGACATAATTGTTTAGCCTTGAATAGCCCTGTCTTATTGTTTGAGTGACTTCTTCGACAAAAGCGACTTTTGTTGGAGCCACGAGCCGGGCGAAGAGTAGCGAGCGGGGCACGCGAGGCCGATACGAGTCGCGCGTGCCGGCCTTTGTTTCTCAACATTTGACAGTAATTAGCTTTGTTCGGAGCTCAAGTCTCGCCTGCCTCGGAACTAGGCACGAATTCGAAAGAGACAAAGCCCCTAGCCCTCCCTGTCACTCTTCGCTCGCCCCTCTGCACGCTGGAGTGTTTGAAAGCAGCCGCTATACCCTCAAACATCTAATCGCATAGACTTCTGGCCCACCCTCCCAAAAATCCCTAAGGTTTCCTAAACTGTGGTAGACTAACTAAAAAAGAACTCTTATTCACAGAGCAAACCCACAGCCAGACTTCACAAGGGAATCACGAAATTATTGCCCAAACGTCAAATAATGTTATGCAGCGTAAAAACGAGCGACTTCTGACCCATCATACAACTCCATCCCATGGAATTCTCAAGTTACAATCACGAACAATCTACTCGGCATGGTCTGCTCCACTAAATGCAAATGCGGGGATGAAAATTTGCGGCAGTTTGGATACGACCATGGACCTGTAGGTCCATGGTACGACTTATAGGTATCCTAATTATTATCCGCCTCCACCTTGTTTCATGATCTCCCCTATTCCTCCTCTATGTGCTATTCGAGACGAAATTTTGAATATTTTTACTTATTTATCATAATTCTTTTATTTTAGTGAGCTGATGTATTGTGCATAATTATCATGTTTTGGGTCCGGACAGTAAGATGTATAAGAAAAGGACTTCTTTCAGCGTGGAGTCCAAACCTGCTCAGTGAACTGTTTGGTACTTACCACCAGTACCTGGGTAGTAATTGAAGTCACGCTCCTTATTCAAATACAAACGCAATTTTCGAACAAAGCACTGCAAATTCGAGGACCACAAAGTATGACTAGAACCAAGCGATTTACCAACTCAAGCAAGCGTGTTCGACGGCTAGTCAATTTAATTCTAATTGTTGAGAGTTTACCGTACCCGACGTCTGCAAAACGTCACACGAGCCTCCTCGATAACAAGTGGTTTCAGAGCCATGCACGAAAACCACCTGTTCCGCCCAACCGCGCGGGCAAAACTCTTTTGAGCGAAAAGAAATACCAAGACATGGTCTTTCCATCAAATAAAGGGACAACAATTCCTCATCCGAACATTAAATGTCTATTCGGTAAATTGATCTGCCAAAATGTGGGCCTCGATGATAAGACAGCCGACCGCCGCTGGAGGTCATGACCTCATGATGGAGATTTTGGGGGTGGGGAAGACTAACATGCACGCATGCGCAAAGTGAATGATTCTCCTGCAGTCATGACATCGTACTTGACCTTTGACCCTGCACTCTCTAATCTTGACTATCAGCTCCCATCTCTGACCTCCTACGGGCTTCCACCCCCACCCCAATGCACCACCACCACCCTATTCTCCTATCAGCTCTTCAAGTCTCCTCATTTTCTTCATCCTTCTTGGTACAGATACGCATTCGAAACGACTACTTCACGTGGACAAGCAATAGTGACTGCATAATACATACAAAGGCAGTTTGTAGAATTCATTTGACAAAATATTCCACGCTTGCAAAAAAAAACAAAAACCCAACAAAGCAAAACAAAACAAAAAACAAAGAAAAATTCCTCACAACGCAGAGCGTGCAAGCCTGTGATGAATGGTTGTGATAAATAATCTAGCGTAATCTCTGTTAGTACTCTTCTAACTTAATCTTATCGATATTTTGATGATAACATCGTTGATTTTTCATAGTGACCTAAACTGTACAAGTGCATGGGGAAATAAACCAAACTGAAGCAGTTTCTACAATCTGGTTTATAGGTTTGTCAATGGAATCATATTTATTCATTTTGTCATCGACAGATGTGTATTTTATGTTTCCCCGTCCAACATCACAGTTAAGCTTAGTGAAAGTAAGTCAGAACAAGCACAAGCAGCAATAGGAAGAGTATTTTTCGCTCAATTTTAACAGCAGCACATAAGAGCGCAAAAAATGATGCTACAGCCGATTAGAACACTTTGATCTCTGTGATAAGAGTCCTGTATTGTGTCCCGTGCTTTTAGGCTAAAATGAAACAAAATGCCTTAACAGAGTCATAAAATTACAACAACAACAATAACGACGACAACAACAAAGGCCTATTGTAAAGTAGGCTGTGTAAAATACCCTATCAGGATCTCAATCTCAGTAGCTATTGCTTCGTGTTTATATTTTGCTCTTCATTTGCATTACTTTGTTCCTACTTTTGTTTGTTTGTTTTGTTTGTTTGTTTGTTTTTTGTTGTTGTTGTTACAACAATGATTCTTAACATTATGGATGATGGGAAACGGATTTTACAAATCGTACATTTCCATCGCTTGCACAGGACCATGCAGAGCATTATACTGAAAAAACCCCCAAATAAACATTGATTTCACAAAAAAAAAAAACAAAAAAAAAAAAACAACCATAGCTTCTCACAGTTAAGTTCGTCAGCATCATCGCTGGTCTGATTTCAATGATTTTCCTATTACAAAATCTGATTGAAATTTAAAAAAAAAAGGCTTCAAAACGTTCGCTGGCTTCACCGATGGCCATGAAGACTATATTCGTCTCATATTGCACGATGTAACAAAGTTCGCGAACGCGACGGAATTCTCTTATAATTATTTTCTGTAAGATGACATCCCCAATGTGCCACATGGTTGTTCCATAGCATATAATACAAATAGATGCATACTACTCATTACTAATATGATCATTAATTGCCCGAGAAATAGATACTTGAGGTACCAGGCATCGCGAGATCTGTCGGCGAACAAAGCGTTTTACGGGACAAAGTTATTGAGCCCTCTCGGGTTTTCTCTTGAGGATTGCAGTCATGCTTGTCTCATGTTTGTAATTAGATGCACTCCTTGTCATGTTATACACAGCCTGGTCGATAGCTTACAATAATTGCCCACGCGGTCAACAATCCTCTGAGTATATCGATCACCGGGTGTGCGAATCGATCCGTTATAGTTTACAGTGGTTATACGGCTTTCGCGATTATGTCCAGCAAGCATCTACAACAGGGGTCATCATCGTCAACGGACAAAAACAATGCGAGTAACCAAAGGCATTAAGGGGACAAAGTCCAAGTTTGACCATCTGTCACCTTTTCTACTAGTCCCATTACAGGGAAACTCGACAGAGAAAAAGTAGGGTGCGAAGAAACAGGATCAGGATTTGGTGATGGGCTCACATTATAGGGAACTGCTCGAACTTTTGCATGAAGTTCGCGAATGCAGGTACATGTGTATATCCGTTTCACTCTTTTGGATGTACATTGTATAGAGAAATTTAATTTTAAAAGAACTAGTGATATTTTGATTCTTACTATATATTACGTTTTCCTTACGTCCACCCTGAAACATTATAGGCCTACAGATGCCGTTTGGCGTAACTGTTCATGTTCTCCGAGTCAACCCAAGTTTTGTTGGTTTGTTGTTGTTGTTGTTTTTTTTACTATTTCTGTGCCAATTAGTTAAATATACACAAATTTCACACAGAAATTAATGTGGCACGCAGATTTTGTTCTTAATCCATATTGCTTGTGCTTCTTGCTGTTCAGCAATCAGATCAGGCAATGCTATAACGCGTTAATATGAAAATGTGAAGTCAATAGTAATATTCATACCCTCAAGGCTATGGTTTTTCCACATCGATTCTATATAGGACCCTTCCTAGGCTTCATGAATCTATGTGTTGTCACTACATGACTTATATACATAAATCATTCATTCATTCAATCATTCATTCATTCATTCATTCATTCATTCATTCATTCATTCATTCATTCATTCATTCATTCTTTTTATTTCAGCACGGTATAAAAGCTTCAGCCAGGGTTGTTTTTCCGCATGTGCGTGCACATGATCTATATCAAAAATGATAAAATCTATTCATATTATTGCTTTTGTCATGCATATTCTAAGATAGTTTTGAATGTTCCATATTTTGACATTGTTTTTCTGTTTGCCTCCTGTCTTTTGAATACTTTCCATTATCCTCCTCGTAATTCAATGTATTTATTGAGCAGTGAACAAGGCAGGAAAAAAGTGTAAACTTATATGCCAAGTACATTGCTATAAATAAAGGCGAATTGATAAGGGCAGGAGAATGTTCAAAACAAGACTGACATCGCAGCGTTGCCTGCCACGCTCTGTCGAACAAAGATATGACAATCCCGTCCCAAGAGGGGTCATGGGTCAGGGACTGTACCGGAAATGAGGTCAATCTCGTCGTACTGGTGAGGAACGTGGTTCGTGGCTATCAGCTATCAACAGAGGACTGTTACTTACCCCAGAGGAGAGGCAGGTACACGACTTAAAGGAACAGAGGACTGTTACTTACCCCAGAGGAGAGGCAGGTACACGACTTAAAGGACAAGTTGACCTTCATATACATATGGATTGAGTGAATGCAACAATATTAGTAGAACACATCAATGAAAGTTTGGGGAAAATCCGACAATCCGTTCAGAAGTTATGAATTTTTAAAGCATCTGCGCAATCACTGCTGAATGAGGAGACTACTACAGTGTATGATGTCACATGCGTACAACGGTATAACGAAAATAAAAAGAGAATTTCACAAAAATGTTTTTGGAATAAAGTGCACATTTCTTCGACTTGTTACTGACGTATGTTAAGGGAAATATTATTCCCTTGCCTTCTGAAAGAGAGAAGTCGAGTGTTCTTTTGTTACGCGAGAAAAATGAAAATATGTTGAATTTTCTTTATACTTTCTTTATATCGTTAATTCTACTCATGTGACATCACAAGCTATAGTAGTCTCCTCATCCAGCCGTGACTGAGCAGAAACTTCAAAAATTCATAACTTTTGAACGGATTGTCCGATTTTCCTCAAACTCTCACTGATGTGTTACTACATGTAATATTGCTGCATTCACTCAACCCACAATGTCTATGAAGGTGAACTTGTCCTTTAAGCAGTGCTTGTGTACAAAGAACTTTTTGTCAGAAGAAGTCCCCCTCGAAAATGTCGTCCTCATCCTAATCAAACCTGATTTAAAGACGATATACACTTATGTAAAAAGTGTGTCACATACTTATAGCAAAGATAAACGAGAAAGCTTTCTGTACAAACGTCATTTCAATCCTCTTCCCTGTTGTAGACATCTTCCTTTTTTCAGGGGGGGGGGGGGTCTGATGATATTAGATCAGGCATAAACGTGTCAATATGCCTATAATACACTAACGTTGACCTAGTACATGTCAACTAGTTCGGCATTTAATTTTGTCATCCTTGGTCTGTTCAAATGAAGATGTCAAAAGTCAGGTGCCGTCATGTCATCCCCTTTTCCCCTACTTATTATACAGGACTCGGCTTATAGTCATGCAGTTCTGTAATTTCAGTTCAAATGTTTTTATTCCATTTCATTTTTGTGTTGTTTTATCCTAACTATAGAACATAACAAAATAATCAGCGAGAGGTCTTAAAGGGATGGTACAGTATTGGTGGAGATGAGAATTGGGCTGTTAACTTTTTTGTGAGATACCAAGAAAACACTTATGATATAGTACAGAGCATACCATTTTAAGAGGAATTCAAAGTTTAATCGATGAAAATCGGGTTCGGAATTATAAAAACATCCAAAAACAAAGTAAAACAAAGCGATCGTATTAAAGTGTGGGTCCCACACTTTATCAGAATCTCTCTTTTTTGGATATCTGAGCCATTTCAAGACCAATTTTCATCAAACAAACGTTGAATTCCTTATAGAATTACATGCTCTTTCATATTATTCATAAGAGGTTTCTCATTATCTCACCAAAAATGTTAGAAACCTGAAAATAGGTCTCAACCAAAACTGTACGATCCCTTTAATGACAAGTCATAAGTCACATTCGAACTAATACAGGACTCTCATAAAGACAAATCAGTCTTAGTACCGCCGGGGGAGTAGACTATGATGTTCCCGTTTGTGTAACAAACAAACAGTTTATTAGTCATTTTCATCAAAATCGGATCCATCTCGAGACAGCTTCGCATAGTACCACTCAACAAAATACAACATTCCCACAAAAATATACAAACTATATGAGGTGATGACTTCTCATCTTAATTCATTAACCTGCACACATTTTTTTTTTTGGGTCAAACTCCAATTTTTTTTAAACTAATTTTCTTCCTGTCTTTTCTCAAAAAAAGAAGAAGACTTTATGTTCTTCGCTTCAGAATTATTGTTTTGCTATGGTAACCAAGTATTGATGACTGTATGGTAGGGTAATAGACCTTTTCGGTTTTAAAATACTGCAAGTTATGGCAGCTTTAATTGGTGGTGGTGGTGGTGGGGGGGGGGGAGGCTTTCAAGATAAAAAAGGGTTATTTAATGGATTGTGCAATAAGTCAGGTACATTGTTATATCAGTGCATGTCTTAACTATCTATTTTTAGACATAGAGAAGCCCCTCCCCCCCCCCCCCTTATGGCCAAAATATACATTATCAATTGAAACAAAACACAATAAAATGCGCCCATATATACCGAACATGACTATCTTACTATGTATCTTCCAACTGCGTGACTGGTGAACTGAATACACCCACGCCACCACAAAACAAAGAAAAATAAAATCCCGATTGGGATGTCTTCCCTTTGCGGGACTTTGTTCTCAAGTAAAGAAATATTACGTAACCTTTCCGAGTCCCTCCCCTTTGCCATCTGTCGTTTTTCCTCTTTCAGTGAGCAGAGAGCATACTTGCCCATTGGTGTAGGACCGTGATTTGAGTTATTGTTCTTCGCCGACTGTATTAGGTCTCTTGATTAGCCGAAGTGAGGATTGTGGTTATACACTGTTTGTTGTTGTTATATTTCTCTGTCTTCCATTGACCCTCGGTTTTTTGAGAGATGTAGCTGCTTGCTGGTCTGTTTTCCAAATGCAATTTTCGCTGGGTTTTGCAATCGACAAGATACACGTATCATAAAGGCATAGCATTGAGTTGAGAGATACAGTACAATGTTCTGTATTAGAGGCGCGTACATTGAGAAACCACATCCTTTCATTGTTAAGTTGTTGTCTGATCAGTTGGTATTATTTCTTCCTTGAAATGGTATCCCCATCCTACTGACCAAAAAGTACGAAAACATTGTGCTGTGGTCAAATACCAACTCTTTCAAAGTGGGGAAAAATGTCTTTGTATATGCCCCTATTGATGTCGGCGAAACGGCTCCAGCCACGCGAAACCGGTCCCGCTCTGCAGCGGCATGTGTTCGGCACGCGACTGGATTGCGCCCGCCAAGATTTGATCAAGTGATCGCTTACCAAGTGGAACCTAGCGAAATGCCAGTACACCGCCCCTCTTGGAACCTGGCTGGATTACAGATAAGCCGTCCGACAGCTTTATGGTCCTACGCGACTTAATTTTCTTTGCTGACCGTCTTTTCCGATCGATCCTCTTACTGACAATTGTTTTATATTCCTACAGATTTCGAAAAGACTTTACAAAAAAAATGTATATATATATATATATATATATATACATATATATATATATATATACAATTATATAAAGTAATGTTGGTTCTATTCAGCCAAAAAAAAAAAAAAACAAAAAAAAGAGAGGATAAAATCCAATTAAACCAATTTCAAACCGTTATAGAAACTTATAATCGTTTTGTTGTAGGGTGCTGGGCAGAGCATTCCTAATACACACCATGTACTTTGGTACCGTACCAATAAAACACTGTTGGTAGGCGCACACGAGCGAGCTGTAGGCAAGTAAACTTTAAACACAAGAAGATGATTACGCAAAATGAATGAACGACAATAGCAGCAATATGAAATAAACAAATCTCGCGCCCGGTATATCATGATGAGTATACCTGCTCATACATATGCGGTTATTTCCCGAATTGGTGTACTTGGTACATGCAATACAACGTATAAGTTGTCAAACAAGCAGACGCGTGTGCGCCGCCATTAAGAAGGCAAGACTTACTAATACTATTACGCCCTTCGATCCTAACTATGGTCGAAGCTAATGCCCCGACCGCTACGCCTTTTACAAACAGGGATGGAGAGGGCGACAGCAGTGTTTGACAGTCTCCCAAATCGAACATTACGCCTGGGACAGTAGGCCATCAGTGCTAGGGTGGAATGAACAACTTCCTGGAACGGTAATCGCAAGGCTGTATAATTACTTCACAAGACAGAAGGGGGAAAGGGGAGTCCAGGAACTATAGAGAGGAGCGATAAACGAGAGATATGTTAGCGCATTGGGATATTGTAAGGGAGAAGTGAACGCTCATGGGGGGTCAAAAAATATCCAGGATATTGTAATGGCGATGAAGGAGTAATCACTTCGCACCACAGACGTAAAAGCGCGCGAGGTTTTGCGGCAGGCGGTCTTTTGACACGGACTTGGGTCTGCGGACACGCGATAAGGGTACACTCGCCTCACCAGCTTTCCCAGGCCAGTTCAATTCATCAAGCTACCATCTCTTCCTCTTACCAACCGTGGGAAAGTTGGCCTGTTTGTGCTTTTTGCACGTGTGTTTTTTATACATATTTCAGCGGAAGGTAATCAGGACAAGCGTGGACAACATAGTTAACCAGCGCAGCCTGTTGATTTTTGAAATCAATTTCCTTGTTACCTCGCGTAATTTCTTATCACGCGTATGGTTTGTTTCTGGTAATCGAAAGCATTAGCTCCACATCCCTCATTGCAGAGAGCCTAAAACCCACCTTGCACTGCCATTGTAGTTGTGAAAGTAGCACTTCGCATCCATGGCACTCAACGAAGTCTGCCTAACCATTATCTGCTACAGGATGTAACAATCATGAATATTCCTCAATATTTCTCTGACAGTGAAAGACAGTGATCTCAACAGACTTCCCCATAAATGTGAGACTTTAAACTATCTTACAAAGATGCCAGAAAAAGACAGCGTTAAAATCTATTATGCCAATGAAATTGTTACCCAGGGACATCATCAGCTAAAAGGAAAACAGCAAAGAGCCGATATCGCATTTTCAATGGCGATGGCATCACACAAAATGCAAGTGATGGATATGAATTATTGTTTGTTGTCGGTTTTGGCTGGCAATCAAAGTTAAACTTAATGAATCAAGTATCATCCAATTAACCAGACGGTTGAAGTTTAATTAAAATCGGTCAAAAAACAGGAATATGAATACCAAGGAAGTACATGTTTTGAAGAGAAATGGTCATTTTCATTCCAACACTTATATAAATGATATTCAAAATACAGCAGGCCTATGTCGTAATTATGATATCAAAACTGCTGTAGGTATACTTTCTTCTCTAATAGGCGCGCATTGAGATCACATAAATTCGAACTTGATGACATAACTACGCACGCGCAAACCCCCAATTTATTGATACAAAGATAATAAGACCGAAGGATCACCAAGTCAAGCATAGCACTGACCCAAATCGATAATTGTATTTCCCACCGAAACTAGTTGAGCTGCAAAACTCAGCGGGGTGGCATAAATTGTGGCACTCGCGCACGTGCACGAAATATGCGGCGAGTTGGTCACTCCGCATGCATGGAGCACCTCCCTGCATGGAGTTACTAGTTGCACGGCCCGAAGTAACCAAGATGAAAACAAAAGTAGCCTACAGGCCTTGAACGGTTACATGGATTGAAAACATCCCATCAAAGAGATAAAAGAGTTCAACAATCTTTATTCATTCTTTAATTCATTGATAAGGGTAATATGTATATAATAAAGTTGGGGTTTTTTAAGCAAGTAAAGCCTGTTACGAGTCATCTGCGAACGCATCATTGTCGCATTCGGTATCAGTATAAGCATGGAGCTACCATGGTATAAGTGTGTTTGTGCATAGTGTGTGTGCTCTTCCGGTGTTGACAGTGCACGGGGCAGTGTATAGTTATCACATTCCTAAAGATAACGGAAGATCGCCGTAAACTTATACACTCTCGGATGTCAACGACCTTGTGAGATGGTGGTCTTGAGAACATTAGCCTACTATAAATCTGCATCTTTTCTACTTTTTTTTTTTTTTTAACTCAAAGGCTTTGTAATCTTCTAGCATTAGACAGCCTTCTATACGGATTGCGACGTATATAGGCCTGATAAGTGAGCTCCAGCACAATCGCCGTTACTCAACCCCGGTACCCAATTTTGTACTGAATACTCTCTCTTTAGGTCCAATGATCATTCTCTGGCAACACCGCCTAAACACCAGAGCGAGGCACTTCTGCCTCCCTACTAATACAGGTAGTAGATGAACTGTAGACTACGAAAGCATTTCAAAATGCTGACAGAAGAATTCAGGAGATATGATCCATGCATATATTCGGCATCTCGCTCTACGTGGTTGTACTAGTACCTCCTTGGTGGTTCCAAGCATGACCACACCAAGGAGGCGAGACCTTCCGACTATACCAACACACCACCAGTAAGTGTGAACGCGGTTTGCCTCACTTGCAGACCCCACCCACCTCCCTCATGCCTCACTCAAGTCGGGGGTTCAAGGCAGTTACCCGGCCTTTGAACAAAAACAAATGAATGCGATTTAAATGGCGGAGGAAAGAATAAAGAGAGAACGAGTTTGGTCCAACCGATGCAAAGAAAAAAGCAAAAACACTGCAGGATGTGGTTTACCGCTGAGCCATTGAAAGGAGAAGAAATCGCCACTACTTTTGATATTGAATTTTATCTCTCCCTCTCTTTCTGTTTCTATCTGTCTCTCTCCTTTCTTGGGGTGCCAGTTCCACAAACATCGAGACAGCTTGAAGTTGAGTCTTTCTGCTTCTATGACTTTGTGGTGAGTGCCTCAAAGGTCGGAATCTAGACTACCACGCAGACAAAGTGCGAAATTAATAGTGGTCTCAAACAACTTCTTATGAAAAGCCGAGAAGCGGAGAAAGGGGAGGTCTAGGTCTCTCCTTTAGAAAACCTGAACGATAAAGATAAAATAATGACTTGAACAGCAATTATGATAATTGTCGCACTGAGAAAACTCCATCTCCACCTATAAGAAAAAGAAAAATGGTTGCTTGCACATTATGTAGTTGAAGGGTATATTGTATTATGGTCATTTTTGAAAATATAACATGTATTATGAAATAGTAGGCCTAATGGATGGGGGAACTGAGCAAATTCCACATTCGGAGGTATCTTCTTGTGATAGGGCATGTTGACTTATCCATCGATTATGGTATGTTTACAAAATGTTTGTACATGTCCTGTTTGGTATCTCTTATCATCAAGCAACCATTTCAAGTACTATCATATCGCCTGATCATTCCCCCTCCCTAAAAAATGATAGAAATATCTGTTTACTAAGAACGAAAATACTCATTTCCCCCGTCAATAGGGGACATTCGGACATTCTGAGCTGAAGAAAGTGCACGTAGGCCTAAATGGATCCTACCAGGGAGGTAGAAAGCTACTTCCATGGTTCTATATAGCTCGACACTCCCGACTTGCCGCATGAGAAGAGCATTTGCCAGGTGCTCGAGAATAACAGCAAGCCATACTGACTCCAAAATATCTTTGCCGCGCGCTTCTGACGACAAGGACTGGAAGAAAAAGAAAAGCGAGGGGGGTGGGGTGGCAGAGCCCACGAAATCGTTCTGTGGAGGGGAAAAAAAGGACCATGCAGGAAATCTTTGAGCGTCGAAATGCTTCTATACCATGACCTCATAATCAAGAGGTGTGCCCCCGTGACGTACGGAACGTGCCACGGAGACCCTGGCACGCGACCAAAAGAGAGCAAACGCGCCAAACTTTGGGCGTCTCTCGTGCTCAGCACTGCTGAGAGGGACTCGGTCCTCGAGGGATCGGAGTCTGTAGTAAAGTGCATGCTTGCAGACTTGTTCCTTCCTTTCTGTTTGGCCGTCTGTTTATTTGTATGTCTGTATCCGACTATCTGTCGGGTTGGCTATGTTTGTTTGTTTGTTTGTCTGTCTGTCTATCTGTCTCTTCCCTCGCCCTCTCCTCCCCGTGTTTCTGTCGTTTTCTTCATATTATTCAATGATAACAAATCATTGAATTATACAGGATTTGATGACAACATAATAATGTATGTAAGAAACGCCTCAGGAGATGGATTTTTTTTTCGCACTATATAGAATTACATCGACATTTCATTGAGACATTCTCTTTTTCTGTGTTTTCATATTTAAACTAAATCGACTTTTCAAAGCTTGGAGCGTTCGTTCAAGAAATGAGCAATCATAAAATCAGTGTAACAATGACCTACTATCAAAAATGTTTGAAGAGCCGAAATCAAAGTCCAGTTTGGATGTATACTCTTTATCTCTGTAACACCTCATCATCTTCCCAGGGGTGGACAGGTGTTCGGACGTTTTTCTTGTTTTTTTTTTTTTTAATCCCTTTCAGTTATAGTCCCAGCCTCCTTACCCTCCATCATCATATTCATGGTGAAATTCGGGGTTAGTGTTTTTCTTTTACTGGCAGGTGCGTTGCAGCGTTCCCGCCAAAACTTCAGCCCCTAGCTCCATTCAATGGGACTCCCAGGGTTTTCCGCGCGAGAGCAGCGCGTGCACACAAACACTCAATGGGACCTGCGTTTGATTTAGTTGTTGTCTGGAATCAAAGGGTCGCCAAAATCTGACCCCTCCACGAGGATTGGAGTTTATATTGTGCATCACTCGTAAATCTTTTCATGTCTCCTTTCTTTTTTTTTCTACCCCCTCCCCTTTCTCTCTGTTTGTCTCCCCCGTGGACATTCTCCCCTCTTGCTACACCTCTCTTTCTCTTCATTTTTTTTTTTCTCGCTGGATGCAATTATCACAGACGAGTACAATGATGTTTGCTCCGTTTACAGCGCAAAATTTAGCCAGGGAGGTGGAATATATAGAGAAGTCGTGGATGAAACGAGCGAATGTGAATATAATTTGTTTTACAATGTATTGCCACTCTCTGGTTTCGTTCCAGACACTAATGTGTCATGCTGTTTTATTTTTTTATATTCTACATTAAGTTCGTATGTTTGTTTGTGTATATTTGTTTTTATGTTTTTTTTTTTGCTTTTTTTTTTCAAACTTGCAGCAAGAAATGAAGTTTTGTTTGTCAAGAAATGTGTTCTTAGGTGGAATGTTCTTTACAACGTATAGTCCCAAAAAGTGTATTGCACGTGTTTGGTTTGTCCGTTTGTTTGTTTGTTTGCTGCTCACTCGAAGTGGGAACTCTGCTTGCAACTTGGATGGGGAAAACAAAGGAGATGAAGAAAAGAACGAATATGATATAGGAAGAGTAGGCATATTAAGCCATCGATCGGTTGGTTTAATACTTCTAAAGTAGTAGTGTAGTGTATCAAGTCAAGAAAAAGATTTACAACTTGTGTCTTGGTTTATTTTTGTGATGTGAGAGACCCCAAGTTACTTTTTGACGCCTTAAAAAAAAAAAAAAAAAAAAAAAAAACCTTCAGAAAAAAAAAAACTAGAGTGAGTGACTATTGTGTCCGGGGGAAAAATAATGTGTAGCGCTTAGAAGAGAGCTTCACGAAGCCACACTGCACCGTCATTCTCCCCCCCCCCCCCCCCCCCCCAGCCAGCCCTCACCTCTTTTTCAAACTATGGCTTGAGTTTGAGCTGCTGTATTATGTTAATCAAGCAACTATATTGGAAAAATGGTAAATGAACCCACAAAATGACTTGACATATTATGGAGGATCGGAGGAAGAATAGGAAAAGGCAGGGAGCTGTGTGTTGATACGGAGATTCGTTGCCCCACATTTTGTCCATGAACTGCGGTGTCTTATCCCCTTAAAAAGCGGATACTAGTCTTGATGAGATGTCTAAACTTCCACAACAAAAAACACGATATTCGACTATAAAAGCGTCTTTCCTTTTCATTCAGAACAAAGACAAAAAAAGACACGAGCGAGACGAGCGAGCTCATCAAAGAGAGTTAACACGCTCAATCAGAAAAAGATATAAAAATAATAATCTATGCTGAGATATCATTGAGTAACATGAAATAATACAAGCAGTATTATTTAGCAATATTATAAGAAAAAAAAATCAATACTTCTAGCATTGATGCTGCCTAATGAAACACATGGACATGTATAACGAAAATGGGGCACCTAACATTGGAAAAAAAGACAAATGTCTTTTATGTATTCAAATTCATGAAATTCTTCCGTCGAGATGTTTTCATTGTAACTGATTGACAGACTGCTCTACATCGACGTAAATAAGCACTGAATTGACCAATGTTTTAGTAGTAGCCATGATAAAAATCATGGGCGTACATATCGTACTCGAGTCTCGAGCAGGATTCGAACCTACGACCTCCTCTGGCTACTACTAAAACACTGATCAATTCAGTGCTTATTTACGTCGATGTAGGGCAATCTGTCAATCAATCTTGTATGTATGCTCCAAAAGAATGAAAATGAAATCCATTTTTACTCACCATGATACACTCATGTAAATGCAGTGGAACAGAATCCAATACATTTTTTACTGCTTCCACCCAGAGCTAAGGCTATATCTGCAGGCTGTTAAAGTCGTGAAGAGAATACAAATCTGTGCTGTGTTAACCACCCCTTAATGATACGCCTCTCCAAAAAGTACGATATAAGAATAAAACGAAGCAGAAGAAAGCAGAAGAAAGGGATGAAATTGCCGAAACCCAAACCCAATCCACAGCCACACATATTATAATCAGCCGCACCCACGACATGTCACCCACCACCCCCGCTTCCTCCCCCAATTCACACACACACACACACACACACACACACACACACACACACACACACACACACACACACACACACACACACACACACACACACACATACACACACTCATTGTCATCGTCATCATCGTCACCATCGTCACCATCGTCACCATCGTCACCATCGTCACCATCGTCACCATCGTCACCATCGTCACCATCGTCACCATCATCACCATCATCACCATCATCACCATCATTATCATCATCACATGAGTTCGCAAACACTCACCCAGGACTCGGATTCATTTGCACGTACTATGGTTACCTCACATCCTTCCCGATTACCTGTAAGATAAGATTACAAACACATCAGTACAGCAGAAAACAATGCACACATTTTAAACAACGGTTTGTAAGAATTGAGAAAGCTTGGAATTCACTCTTGTTTGATATTGTTTGCTTCTTGTCTTTATTAATAAATGCTTATAAGTAAAGTTGTCACTCCGAAAGGTTGGTACACTAACACTGTACTACTAGACAACTGTTACGACCATTTTTTTTTTTTTCAGAGATAGTTCTAACTTCTTGTTAGAAGTTAGATTCTGTCTTTAATATTATGACAGGTGCAACTGTCCCAAAGAACGAACAGCCGATACCAATGTCAATTATTGTTGCAATTTTGTTCGGGTCCAATAATGGAAATAATTGTAAACAAAGCGCAGTTTCTACTCAACAGTCTACTATGTAGTCTACATTATTGTGTTAAAAGAGGCATGAACCAGTGTTTTCATGCTTGTACAATGTACTATAGTTAGGTGTTTTCGACTGTGACGAAGGTTAAATAGATTACAGCAGTCTGCATTTCAGGTTTGGGATCATTCTGTCTCCAGCATGCTAAGCTGGTAGTCAAACCAGATACCCAGATTTTTGTTTGTTTGTTAGTTTTGCAACTGCGGACTGCCTGACTTAATTCATTGTTTCTTGACCCGTACAACATATTTGAAATTTGATTTTGACACTTGTCTTGATGTTCTTATTATTATAAGAAATTCAGTTTTACAATCGTCAAGTTTCAAATTGCTGCCTATATGTACATCCACACACGAAAATCTCTAACAGTATTCAAGATCCCTGCTCATCAGGATCTGAAACACAGCTTTGCTCTTGTTTCCTATAACGGCCGGGGCTAAACGAGATTATTACATAATTGTATGCTAGCATATTGACTTTATCAGCTGCATAGCATTGGCAAGATATATTATGAGAATATAGATTCATCAGTTATTGCATAGAGTCGACTGGAAGTGAAAAAAAAATAAAACAAAAGGAGGACGAGCCTGGAATCTTCATAAATGCCTAATTTAACATCAAATTCGTTTGAGGTGTTGTCACCGACTGATACTTGCTGTTTCCAGTCAGACAGGTTCAAGACTGCAAGCAAGACAGAAACTGCGTGTAATCCCGACATCAGATTGCAATATATCCTTAGTATATGCATATGATGTGTGGGGCGCTGTGGCATATAGTGGATAAGACTTCCGACTCCCAATCAAGTCCCGCTCAGTGCTTCGGCGTCCATGGACAAGATGTTTTATCCACCACGTCCCTCTCGACCCAGATGGATAAAATAGTACCTGGCAACGTCTGAGTAATAATAATGGCAGGGCCCTGTGGTAGCGCAGTGACAACACTGAAGAGGCTACCCTGGCTAAATGAGACATTATTATTATTATTATAAATCATTATTATTATTATTATTATTATTATTATTATTATTATTATTATTATTATTATTATTATCATTATTATTATTATTATTATTATTATTATAATTATCATTATTATTATTATTATTATTATTATTATTATTATTATTATTATTATTATTATTATTATTATTATTATTATTATTATTATTATTATTATTATTATAATTACTATTACTATCGTTATTATAATTATTATCATTATGATAAACAGCGTCAAAGGCGGCATTGAGATCTTATGGGGTACCAGAAATGTGATTATCGTCATTACGAACATGATTTTGAGATAGCAGCGTGGTATTTACATGCCTGGAAACAGAAGATTATTTAGGAGAAATCAACACAAATATCCTATTCATGCATGTAAGACTGGTTCCATATCGCAGTGGATTTTGACTATACCTTTTGTTCGAAGTAATTAACAAGTCCATTGACAAATTCATGGTTTTCTTCACTAGGAAGAATTACAAGGTCATATTTGTTGTCATGTTCGACGACGATATGTTGTATCAAAGAGATTCTTTTGATTTCAACTGTTATCAGCAGTGAACTCAGTGCAATCTTTCGTAAGAGCACCGTATTCATTACAAAAACGTCTTCATAATCTGGTTTGTATAGCGTAATGCATTGTCGTCGGAAACAGACCGATATTTCCTCCATATCTTTTCTGCCTTCCTACTCTTCTTCTTTTCCGTTCTTACATCATCAGGAAGCCATGACAATCTTGGACTATCGTTTTCATTTCAAGCGGACAAAGGTGCATGTTTATTGAGAATAGACAATGAGGTATAAAAGGAGCAAAATATTAAATTGTAGTGAATTGAATTACTAAAACTGCATCGGTCTTACGCTCGAGACTCAGTGGATGGTTCAAGCACATTTATTTTCTATTTCTATTCACATTGATACAATACACATACACGTACTAAACAAAAGGAAAAGGATAAAAAAAAAAAGATACAACATAAACAGTAATAGGTCAGTCTACGCCGTGAAACGCGTACAACTCCATCCATGTGGCCCCGAAACAAAAGAGTTGGGGAATCCCCCTACACGTTGCGTCGTGCCCTCGGCCTCCCCCAGCCCGGCCCCCAGCTCCGGATCGGATCACCGATGTGTTGCGTACCGGTATGATAATACATAGCATTTTGTGTGCTTTATCTGGTACTCGTGTGCATGTGTCAATCTAGCGCAGCATGTAAATTAAGTCCTTATGATCTGTGATTGATCTACACACCAGGAGCAATATACAAGGTAATGATGGATGTGAATATACATTTTAGATGTTCAGAAAATCGTAGGTTCACGTCGTTCAGTGATGTACCGATATTGGCGATAGTGGAAACCTTTCTTCCTCGCTTAGTCCCATGCGTTGTAATTATTGTGTGTTCTACTTGACTATTGCAAGCAAACAATCGCGCATACAACACTCAACAGAACCATTTGATGAAGTATCTCCTGCATGACTCCATGTGCATGGGATACGAAAATGGGTGGGATAGTATACAGAAACTTAAGGTATTTCCTAGATTATAGATTTGTATCAGTCTGGTGCTGGGGTGTGTGATATTAAATATATGGGTGGTCAAAACAGCGGAATCAAGTGAGTCAGAGTAGATAAGAGTAAGACCATGTAGACAATAGGCTCTAGATTCTAGAGTTCTGCTGTCTATTGACTGAAAGATCGGTCTGTATCTGGTCTTCTGGGAAATGTTCTGCGGAGACTGTGTCTGGCTTCATGGATCCCGAGGAGAGCGATAACGTCAAAAAAATAAAAGACTCCTCCGGACAGACGGATCTTTCTTTCTATGCTGTCTAGACCTAGTACTAGTTCTAGTAGTAATTTACTCTCTATATTCTAGAGTAAACAACCCAGTTAGTTTGCAGCAGGGTGCCTGTTTCAGGCAGGGGCACCTTCATTTATCAATAAAACAGCTAATGAACGTCTTGTGTGCTTATTCCCACTTTAAAAAACAAGCAGGAGTTTATACTCGCAACTGTTATGGGAAGTGACACTCAATTGGGCCTTTTCATCAATGAATGAAACGACCCTCGAGGTATAAAAGTAGTATAGGCACCTAACTATACACAGCCCTATCGTTGTACACAAATGTCACATGGCATCTGGTCGGGCTAGTAGGCACCCTCTACAAAGCCTGCTGTAAACAGGGTATTTAACTCTAGAGTAAATTACTGGATGTCTAGAACTTTGATCTAGGCCTATATGTGTTTGAGTGTTAATGACGGAGCATGAAATAAATTACTGGCTTAAAACAAATTTGGCTTCAGGAGAGAGTGAAAGAAATTATCCACATAATGGTGATGAGACAGGAAATTTAGGGGATGCAATTTTCCAGTCTGGTTATGCATGATTTCTGCAATAATTGGCCTATATTCTAGCATGCTGTTACCTATTAAACTGTGACCAGCCCGAATGCTCACACGTCACAGTTTACAACTGCACAATGGAGTGCCCCGAGGTTAGCTGTTACCAAACATAACTGGAAGAAGCTGTCCCATAAGGCACCTGATGTGGGTTTTCAACAGGCAGCCAAGTACATCTTTTGTTCGTGGCATTCTTGACAAGATTTTACTATAAACAACTGATAAAAAATGTTATTTTTGTGAGGGTTTAATGTTTGCAAATTTCATGAATCACTGTTGGGCTGCGAATTTAACAGCACACCAAAATATTGCCACCTGATCTTGATCACATTAAACTTGCGGCATGAAAATACCAACATGCTCATTTCATGGCATTTGGTGCCTTCCCAGCTTGGGCGAAATGATGGCTATGGCTGGCCGGAAACTAACTATACACAGCCCTGTCGCTATACTAGTCAGGCTAGCCGGAAACATGCATGCTAGTATGTGTAATGTTATGCACATTCAACTATAAAAAGAACAAAGAACAAAAAGCAAAAACAAACAAAACAAAACAAATTTAAGAAATATCTGTGAACATGAAATTTAGAGATTTTTGAGGTGATATATCATCAACTTCCACACAAACTTCCTCACAATGTGACACGTCAAAACTGCACAGCATTTTTTATTTCATTCAAATTGTGTGTCTGATTTTACTCTATTAAAGTCAGTATGAGCATGGGGAATTTATCTCCCCAAGCTGTTAAGATTGAGAGCATATTATATATTGGATATTACTTACATAGATGATACTTGATATACGGTACTATATGATACCTTATATCCCATCTCTGTCAAAATGTTCTCTGTCTGCAGATTTTGTGTGCTGCCCTCCCCTGCTCCAGTGCAACATCCTCATTTCTGAAATGGGGGTCAGGGGACTGTTGTCATTTGTTGAGAGGCAGTGTCCAGAGGCATTTGTGGACGTCGATCTCCGCAGACTGGCTGACCATTACCGGAGAACCCACAACGCCAGACCCGTCCTCCTGTTTGACTGCAATAATTTCATCCGCAACATCTATGGGGATCTGGAGTATGCATATGGAGGCCAGTGGGTGCAGTACATTGAAAACTTGAAACATCTCTTGGCTGCGTTCCAAGGGGCTGGTTTTGACCTCGTCATAATGTTCGATGCTGTGATAGAGAAGAAGAAGCTGAAGGTGTGGGTGGATAGGAGGAAGAATGAACGTAAGCTTGTGTCAAAGATATTTGCAGAGATCAAAAACTCGGGGAAGCATCCTCCTCATCAGCTATTTCATATACCACCTGGCCTGAGCTCCTTCACTAGCCAGGCTCTGAAGAGCCTTGGTGCATCAGTGTACTTTTCCACCATGGAGGTTGATCGAGAGTTTTATCTGTACTGTAAGAGGCACAAGTGTTTTGGCATCGCTGGCAGGGATACCGATTTTATGATCTACGATTTCCCGCAGTTCCTGTTTATGAAATGTTACAGGGGAAAGATACAGCGCATCCAGCAATTTAGGAAGGATGTTCTGTGTCAGTACCTCGGACTTCCTCCCCAGCATCTACCTCTTCTTGCTTGCCTTGTCGGTAATGATACAGTGCCGCCCGAGAGGTTGTCTGAGTTTCATAACTGGGTGACACGAGGAGGGCGGGACCCACTGATTCCGTGTGTGGCAGGATTCATCAATTCACTGCAGCTTAGAGACCTGTCAGCACACAGCCTGAACTGGGTTGCCAGTCAAGTTGGACAATTTTTAGGCTATGGATACCTCTATGAGTGTGTGCAGGACTATACCTGCCAGTGGCAAGATCGTGGGCCAGCCCAGGCAAGGCCAGGAGCTCAGCAACCGCATGTTGAGATGGGAGGGGCTTACAGTGCTGACACCCATGGACATAGCACACAGGTGGACAAGAGTATCATACAGAGAATCAAAACATGCCACCAGGAGGTGCAAATTTCAGACTTTGTCTTAAGGAGCCTGATTCTGAGGCAGAACCTCTCAAATATGTCCTTTGAAGATGACACTGATGAGAGCATGCCCTCTGCGTCACAGGTTTTAAAACCTCTCAGGCAACGTATGTATGGCATTATGCTATCGCAAGAACTGTCTCTGGTGTCGGAGACATCTCCTGGATCCGCAGACTCAGGTGCGGTCAACTCAGACTTTGGAACAGTTGAAGAAATCTACGCACATGCTGGATACTCGATGGATCATCCTGAGATTGTCAAAGGAATACCTCTTGATTTCTGTAAGTTCAAACTTGCATTCTGTTAGAAAATTTCTGTTTTGAAGATGACATGCTTGAGATTTCTATCTTACTGTTCATTTATTTATCTGTTTTGTTGGTGGTATGGCAATTTATTTTGGTCTGTTTGGCTTACAGCATGATTTCTCTAAAGCTGCACAGTTGCATATTAAATAATTTGTGACCCGCTACAACAAAAGGATCCTAAAGTCACTGACGGCCAAGCCGAGAAAATCAAGTTTGAAGTCGCATCATCAAAATTGGTCAAAACAATCGGATTTCTGTTTTTCGCATAATTTTGTAGTCTAATGTTTTGTCTATCATCTGCCGAAATTTCGAAGCTAAATGATCAAAGAAAAGGCAAGAAATCAGCATTTTTCTGGTCCATGATTTTCTGACTTTCAATGTAACAGGAACATGTCCGAAGATTTGGATTTAGTGCCGCAGCTAGACTCTGCCTCTAGCAACGAGGGAGTGATCTTATTGGTCAGTGCGTGGCATCCTGATTACCTATTGGTCGTGCGTAGACCGCTGGCGCTAAGCTTGAATGAACATCACGGAGGTCGCTAGGAGCATGCCTTCTATTGTCAAGCGGTGAAAACTGTCTCGCCTCCCTTGATCATGATAGCGTCGGAAGGAAAACTTTGAAGACATTTTTCTCGAAACTCTGATTTTCTCAACCACTTGACATGCGCTAATAAAATCATCGATATCTCCGCAACCGAGTACTTTTATGAGTTGTGCTATATATGAAATTAGAGTAGAAGAGTAAGGGAATAATGTCATGCCATTTTCAGAAAATTGTCCTCCCCCTACTTTCGAATCCATTTGTTGTAGCGGGTTATATGTGTTTAGAATATGCCATTCATATTTTTTTTTAAACCTGTACAGTATATACCTTAAATGTTTCCTTCTTTAAATTTTCATAAGTTCTTGCTTAAGATGAAAATATCGATCAGAATATAATCTCAAAAGTATTTTTTCCTCTAATGTTCCTGCATATTCTGTCATTGTTCTTGTAAGTCAGTCTGTAGCCATTCTTTACACAAAATGTAAAGAAATTAAGTTTTTGCATCAATTGCAGTATAAGTGATGATAAGTGATAGCCATCATCATCACTGTTGCCATTATCATGAAAACAATGAAAATAACAATAAGATTTTGCAGGAAAACAGTAGCAACTTTTACAAAGTATTCAAGGCACCTTCACTCAAAGAAAGGAAGTGATTCCATGTGGTTATGATGATAAAAGGATGCCTCATAAGAAAAGTTTAAATATATGTGTTAATTCCTCTTAGTCTCCATCCCCACCTTCCAGTGCTGCTACTGAAAATAGAAGATGCACGTCCTGGAGATTTAGGATCTTTCTTTTTGACGGTGCTCTTGATGGGAAGATGGTAGACATTCTGAATTTCCCATCCTTAAAGGGAATGTAAACCCCAAGAACAATGTGGATTGAGTGAAAGCAGTAATATTAGTTAAACACATCAGTGAAAGTTTGAGGAAAATCGGGCAATCGATGCAAAAGTTATGAATTTTTAAAGTTTTGGTGTTGGAACTGCTGGGAAAGGAGATTACTAGAGGTTATGACGTATGAGTGGACTACAATATAAAGAAAATATAAAGGGAAATCAGTAAAAATTCATTTTTCCTGAAAATTATACATTCGCCCAACTTGATACTGACATATGTGATGGGTAGCACTTATTCCCCCTGCTTTCTGAAAGTGGTTACTCAAGAGCTCTCTCATTTTGGTAGAAAAAGGGATTTTTGTGAAATTCCTTTTATATTTTCTTTATATTGTTGTTCTGTAATACGTCATAACCTCTAGTAGTCTCCTCATCCAGCGGTTCCAACACCAAAACGTTAAAAAATTCATAACTTTTGCATCGATAGTCCGATTTTTCTCGAATTTTCACTGATGTGTTCTACTAATGCTAATGCTTTTACTCAATCCACATTGTTCTTTGGGTTTGCCTTCCCTTTAATTATACACAAAGATGACATGGCATGTCTGCATGGCACGTTAATTCTTTTGTCTACATTCTCTTCTTGCAGCTCCTCAGCCAAGACTGGAAGACCTGTGGTCCAGCTCCGTGGATGCGTCAACAAAACGGCTCCGTCACCAGGCCTTCTTCTCCATCATGCACTGCAGCCGTCTCTGGACAGAGGGCATTGTGGACTCCGTTGCTGACCACTACCTCCTTCTGTGCTGCATCCTTAATTTCTTGCTCCTTGAGGCCCCACCGTCCACACTGAGGTCTTGTGATGTGGATGCCTTTGTCTCACAGGCCGTCTGTCTTCAGGGCAACCACCCACAATCCCTTGCTAAACTTAAGGTACCCCAAACCATGTGTGATGATTAGATTGAATTATTGCATACTCCCATTCAAAATTTGCTATCAGTTGCTATACTGTCCATTGATCTTATTGCAACATAATTGACTGTAAATAATTGAATGTGGAAGGTATGATTGACTAAAAGCCTTATGAAACTATTTCTTGATGTTGTCCTGACTGATTGTAAACAAAAGAAACTGCAGGTGATTTCTTAATTCTCCATCAAACCAAATTGAGTTTGACCTAAACACAGTTTACGTCATACCAATGCCATCATTTGTTGATGAATTTGCAGGGAAGTGTTGACAGTGTGAAAATAACAGATCTGAAATTGTGCTGAGGAAATCAGTGACCACCATTCAAACCACATGACAATGGTGATGTTGTCATGTATATATATGTTGACTATTCTTAAGGCCTGTATAATGACCTCAGTTCAGTGATATTTATATGCAATATTTCCTGCACTTTGTGACTAACAGTTATGTGATGTATTGTGTGGATACCTTTTGAAGGGGATGGCTAGTAACTTATCAGTGGGAATCAGTGGGAATGCTTGTGGGATTCATTTAAGAGTACATTATATATCTATTGTTGTGTGAAAATTATTTGCTTCAGAATGGTCTCATATTCAAATAATGTGCAGTTTAATGCCCCGTCACTGTACAGGCATGCTAACCTGGAAACATTAAATTGCACATTACTTAATATGAGACCATTCTGAAGCAAATAATTTTCACACAACAATAGATATATAATGTACTCTTAGATGAATCCCACAAGGATCGGAACAATCATCCCCCAGCATTCCCACTGATTCCCACTGATCAGTTACTCGCCATCCCCTTTAGGAACAAACAATTCTAAACATTGGCCCTTCTTTTTGGCAATCATCTATATGCAACAACAAGATAAGACAGAGTTTTCTTTTCCCACCATACGTATCATTACAAATGGTGAGATTGTTCTTGCTAGTACCTAGCAACACCTTGTAAACAAGGCTGTGTCAGTGTTCAGATCCAAGGAAATAGGTAAAAGTACCATGAAATATTGTGTTTATGGTAAGCCAGACTTAACAAGGAAGTGAAATTTATGTAGCAAATGTCATTATTTCGATTAAATGCAACACTCTGTGTGTTGTCCAGTTGTCAGTCCCTGCTAGATAACGCTGTTTTTTCTCTTTTAAAGGTGCCCAGGGTGAGTCCAAGGGCAGTCCACATGGCAACCATTTTTATGCGTGGTGTGAGCCATGGCTGCGCTGCTAATTCAGTCTGCTGCCTTCCATTCAAGATGGACGCCCTGTTGCCTTGGCGCTTCTTTGATGGCAAACTCTTCCATGTCAAATACCTTGCTGCAGAGGAGGGCCACACTTTGGAGCAGCTCTGTGATCACATGGTACTATTCTATCTTAGTATGGGCTTGATGATTGCACGTTCATTTCTGTAGCTGAGATCAAATTGTCTGTGTCATGGTGCCGTGCTACTCCACAACCTCAACTTTGATCTTTACCCCTCTCAGACTAAACTGTAGCCCTGTGCAATGTGAGATACATGAAAAGGGTAATCAAATCAAATCAAGTCAAACTCAAGTAGGAGTGAGATTTCACATAAAGATATGTCCTCAAGATACTAGGGGCATAATCACAGGGTTCATTAAATTCATTATTTCTTTCATCTAACAGAACACAAATGGCTCTTCATCTTTAAAATCTGAGGAAACCCAGAGTATTTTGTCTCCTGTCTTTATTCAGAAAAGACTTCTTCAAAGAAAAGACTTCTGAAAAGGTCAATGGTCTCTGAAATGTAGCTGAAATTTTAATTTTCTGCAGTTGAATCATTCCATCTTTTTGTAAGCCTGAGAATACACATTGTTTTTCCAATATTTATGTGGAATGAAGGTAAGTAGTGTGGAGTGATGAACAATGGGGAATGTGTACCATTGTCTGTGTATGAATTCCTAGTTTATTCCACACACCAATAATTTTGCATGAAATCAAGAGAAAATGAACAGCAGTCTGCTCACTATTAAACTTAACTGGTTTAGACATACAAACTCATCAAGGAGAAGCAAAGATATAATGTAGTGATATGAGGTGTTGTTATAGACAGCCAGACAGACAGACAGACAGACGGTTAAAACAGAAAAGGTGAGTACTGGTAAGCAAGTGATGTAGAATAAACTGGATGACCACATGGGCTATGAGAGTTTTGAGCTTGTTTGAGCGACATGCAACAATTTTTGTGTGGCATCCTACCTAAAAATTCCTGATATGCTGAAAGTAAGAAACTTACAAATGAGTCAAATGATTCCACAATCTTACTTTAAATCTGGTTGAAACTTTGATCCTCGTATCACAGCTCACTCACCATCGTCTAATGTTAAGAATAAGGCTAAGATATAGCGCCAGAGCACACCGAGAACCCTGGAGCTTCCAGGGGCCTTGAGTGGTCCCTAGATCCTGGCTTAAAGGGACTTTGTACTTTGTGCTTGATATGTAAACTTTAGGCTCAAATTATTCATGCACAATGTCAGGTCCATACAACATGATAACATTTCAAGTTGCAAACCATCCTGTAATGGTGTATGATTTCTGACTAAATGTGAATGCATTGTCATAATGACATAGACATCCATGCAAAACTGGAGATATGATCAAGACTGGTGTCCTCAGTATCAAGCACCAGTGTCTATCTCCCTCTCCATCTCTGAGCTTGAATGTTGAATCAATGATATTTGGGAATGTGTGTCCTCCTGGAGTCTCCACTTGTCCGATCTGAGGAGAAGTGACAAGCACTTTGGTGGGGTATGATGTGACATGGTATAATGATGTGATGTGATGTTAAATGGTATTACGTTGTAAGTTGAAGTTTGATATTATGTGACATGATGTGGTATAATGTGATATACTGTTGTATGATGTAGTAAGATTTAGTGTAATGTGGTTTGATGTAATATAATGTGTTATGACAAGGTCTGATGCGGTTTGCTGTATGATGATGTGGTATGATATGGCATAAAGTGGTAAGATGTAGTTTGATGTGATATGATGTGTTAACATGTAGTTTGATGAGGTATAATGCAGTGTGATTGAATGTGATGTGGTCAGTTGATATGGTATGATGTAGTTTGAAAATCTTCATTTATGTTGCTGGTAGAATATAACTAACTCCCCATGTCTGTGATCGACATATTTCTGCACGACTGTACTCAGGATTTAAAATGTGTCTATTTTTTTTTTCAAATGCGCCGAGAGAGAGGAATTTGATTCCATTGCCTTTTTTTTTTTAATGAAATCTTTAGATTATATACAAAATTAATGAATTCCCTTTGACACCATGTATATCCCAACTGTTGCAAATCTTGAAACAGGTTAAATTGTGTAACTTTTGCAGCAGATCTAGTGCTTTAATTTCCCGAATTTCCTTCAATTCATTTTTTTAAAAAAGATACTGAATTCTCCTTTAATTTTTTTGACACATTCTGTCTTGCCATTTTTTTTGTTGCTCTCATTCATGATAAACAAGATTTGAAGAGGAAATCCACCCTAAAAATAAATAAACTTCAAAAGGAAGAGAAAATTATTCCCTACAGAATACCACAAATGTGACAAAATTGGATGAGAAATAAGGAAGATGTGACATTTTGAAATTTCATTTTTTTTTTACCAGTCCTTGTAAATATTCAAATGAGCAAGTTGATGATGTCATACCCTCACAATTTTTCATGATGTTTAATATAAAGTTCTGAAAATTTGCTATTTCTAGCTAATACAAGTAAAAGCATCTCCCATACGAAGATATATCAAAGTTGACATTTGTTCCTTTTTATTTTGGATGGTTTTAAGCAAGTTTTATGTTTAGCTGATATGTGAGATTTTGTGATTTCTGTATATGAAATGAATAAGAAATTGACATCGTCAACTTGCTGATTTGAATATTCATAAGTACTGGTCGAGAAATGTTTAAAAAATTGAAATTTCAAAAATTACATTTTCCTTATTTCTTATCTGATTTTTGTCATTTTTGTATCATTCTGTTAGGAATATTTTTTTTTCTTTTCCTTGAAGTTAATTTCGTTTTTGGGTGGAATTCTTCATTAACACAATAAATCTTACAGAGATATTGATGCAAACATAATCTTGTTATCATTAAATGGGTACCTTCAAATTTCACTGCATATCTTACATTGGATACAATGGATGAGAGATTAGATGGATTTTTTTTTCAGTTCCTTAAAGTCTGCACAAATCAGAAGGACATTTTGCAAAAACTTAAAGGAAGAAATAGATACATGTACTTTAAAGGGGCTGTACAGTACTGGTTGAGGTGGGGATTCATGGTTTAAACATTCCTAAGTGAGGTAATGAGAAACCTCTTATGAAATAAAGTATGAAAGAGCATGTAATTTCAAGAAGGATTCAGCGTTTATTTGATGAAAATTGCTTTTCAAATGGCTGAGATATCCAAAAAAAAGTGATAATGATAGAAGGCGACAGGCCACGCCTTTTATTAGGATCTCTTCGTTTCACCTTGTTTTTTGATATCTCAGCCATTTCAAAACTGATTTTCATCAAATAAACTTTTGATACCCCTAGAATTGCATGCTCTTAGACAGCACATCTGAATATCTCGCAAAACGTTAAAAGCTAAATCCTCACCTCAACCAGAACTGTACACACCCTTTAATCTTCCCAATCATCTTGCCAAGTTGAGAATGAATTATAAGTGAAACAGGTAAGTTTTAGAAAAAATTGCATCTGAAACAAACAATGATATATGAACAACAAAAGGTTCAAAAGCCACAATACAGACAAAAACTACCTCATGAAACACTGATAGTGAGTAGTTCAGATTATGATAAAAAGATTACAAACAAAGACTCAAAAAGTTACACAATGCAAAGCTAGGCTACTGTGCTTCCTGTTTTCTTGACTTTCAACATCTATGTGCGGCCTAAAATTTGAGCTGCTGGGAACCAATTCAAAAGCTGCTCTGTGAAAGGAAATTGATCCATTTATGCTGCCTGGAGAATCTGTTGTAAGCATTTCTATTGTTTTGGCAGCTAATTGGGTGATCCTTGGAAGTTTACGGATCACCTTTTGTCTCTGTACAAAGTCTTTCTTAATTTTTTTCTTTCTTTCTATACAAATTTTGTGTTCCAGCTCATAGCTATTGAAACTTGCAGCACTTACGTCTCATGAGCTCAGGATGCTGTAACATTTTTTTCTGTGATAGCTCAACCTTAACATCATTATGATATCATCTTCTGAAATCACACTATTGTCTGTAGCTCCACTTCTAAATGTTATTTTTCAATGAAAATTGGCAAATCTATGCATATTTCATAGATTGATATATATTTCAACATGACAAAATGCCATGATGTGCACATATGCGTGTGTATGTGTGCATCACAAATGTCAAAAGGCTCCAATTGAACTATAAATCACTTTTATATGTTTCAGACCATTTCACACATTTTTACATTTTGTGCATGCACACATCTGCATGGGCATCATTTGCGAGCCCATAGGGCAAAAATGATTTTTTTTTTTTTGCTTGGATCCTGTTTCTAATTTCATTGAGAATATTTTCAGTGAATTTCAAGTCTATTTGACTTGATATGACATCAAACGGGCCTGTCAAAGTTGTAATTCCATTTGTGTGTCAGTGGCAAAATTTAATGCAAATGTGCAGAAAAATGCATGTTTTGAATCTGTTGTAGCTCATAAGGATGGACAGTGATGCCCACATTTTTCCTACATATTCTGAGAGCTGATGAGTAGTAGATGTCAGCTATAGGTCTGTAAGTCTTGCAAAATGATTTAAAATTATCAAATTCGTGCATGAAATGAAGAAAAAAAAATGAAATTTCATTATGATGTCATCCAATTTCCAATTCATTCGAGTGTATTTCACTAATCCTTGACCACTTGGTACCCACATTTTATTTTGTTCTAGCTTATAAAATTCTCTATCAACTTGGACCACCTTTTCTGATTTTAGTCTTTCAAATTAGGGCAAGACTATTTTTAAACATTTGGACACACATGGAAAAACACAAACAAACAAACACATGGCTGATGGGATAATGACGGTATATTGGGATAGTAGTGCAGAGTTCAGATGCAGACTTAAATACTGTATACACCGAATATTTCGCAAGGTTTTTATTTTCGCGAATTTCACAAGTTAGCTGCTATTCGCGAAATTAAAAACACGCGAAAATATTGACTCTATTACCGATATGACGGTGACGTACGTGTTAACATTTCTCCATTCAGTACACGACTCCACGATCGCGAATTTAACCACTCGCGAAATTGTCGGGAAGTCTTGATTCGCAAAAAATTTAGACTCGCGAAATATATGGCGTGTACAGTACTATTTATTGGATGTCATTCATCATTCCCACAATTTTTATGACTGCTGTCACTTTCCCCATCCTTGTCAGGAGAGTTCACCAATTAATTCCTAGGATCAATGAAGTGGATTGAAGCCGTGTCCAGTGACCAGAAGTGCCTCCTTGCCCCCTTAGTTTGGTCTTTAGCAGACAGACATCATGCTATTGTCTTACGTTTTTATGCATTGATGCCAGCTAAACATTTTGAGAACTTGGAAGTAGCATGTGGAGCAGTTAAACATTAAACTTAGTGTTTGTTTCACTCTCAACTCATGTGTAGAACCTTTAAATTTTTTTCCTCTTTCATCATTCTGTTTTGTGTGCATTCAAAAATGTGCAAGGTGGTGTTGTCGTTTTATTTTCTTTCTTTTTTTCTTGTTGGTTGATGTTCTACGGGTTGTTTGTTTCACAATGGCCAGATGGAGCCCTTTTCAAAATTTGATGGGACGTTTGTAAATGATAGATAGCATTCAGACGGCAGGAAAGGGATGTTTGCGTCACAATTGCAGTCATTAATATTCACAACCTGCATGTGCTAGTCGCTGAGAGCTCTGCAAACACGAAGAGCGCACATGGAGGCTCTTGAGTTTGAGCGCTTCTGCAAAAATTATCACCGCTAAAACATGAATGATGTTCCTTTTGGGGTAGCTGGAAGCTTATAAGCCTCATGAAACGTTTATTCTATACTTTTTACTTCTTTGCCATTTGCCTTCTCATTTTAAATGTTTTTTGTTTTGTTTTAGTTTTTTTCACAAAGGGAAAGTATGAGTACAGAGTTCTGTGAATAATAAGTACTGCAGGCTTTTTCTAAAGTCAATTTCACATTTGGAAAGAATGTTCAAAGGTAAAGCAATATTCACTGAATATCTCTGTTAAGAACAGTAGAGAAAAACTTTAGGGGAATGTCACAATATAAAATTCCATCAAATCTTTAGCATTGTAATGCAGTCAGTTTTGAATTGTTCTTTGACTTCACATGATGTGGTGAGAAACAATGAGCCAAGGTTTATATATGGCCCCAGTGTAATGTTACATAAGGCACTTAAGTGTGTGCGTTTGCATGTGAGACATAATTATGAAAAAGGCTGAAATTTCAAAACCAGGATCTGTAGCAAAATCCAAAAATATTCAAACCCGTCTTTTCTGAACTCGGATCTTACATTTTTATAAAAGAAAATAATTTGATAAGTAATTTAGAAAATCATGCAGCAATTAAAGAATTTAGTTTGCTTTCACGTTGTCCATGACCATTGTTTCTATGTTTTCATATACTTCTTTTCTCACTAATTTGACCAAAGATTTACCAAATATTCCACCCAAAGTGTGCACCATATCATTAGATTTCTTTTTTAAAAATGCAAAAGCTAACTTGTGTAAGAGGGGGATGCACCTTTTCCCCACTCCATCACTGTACTCCCTTCCCTCACTTGTGTATTCACCTAAATATTGAACACATTCATGACTCCCAAGGAATACAGTCAAACCTGTCTCTGAGCGGTTACACACGGTCAAAAATTCGTCATTTGAATGATGATTCCAGTGAAAAATAATTCTAATGACAAATTTTTAGCACGTGTGGAAGCAAATTAGAATCACGAATGCTAATCACAATCAAGAATTCAAATTCTAGTCCGGAGGTGAATTCCAGTGAAGTTTCACTCAAATTATGTTGCGAAATTTGCGTGTGTAATGCTTGACCTCCAAAACATCTTTTGAGGGGCGGAGCTTACGTGACCTTTCAAGCACTTCCGAGCTGAGGCTGAGCTGCGCTGAGCCAGCTAGTATGAAAGCGCGCTATAGAAACTCGTTGTTTTGATTGACAAGTCACCAAGGATTACGTAACGCCTTCGCTCTAGAATTCGAATTTTAATCACAGTTTTCGAGCGAGCGTGTGTAAGGTCCGTAAATCTAAAGACGAATTGCAATCATCATTAAATTGATGATTCAAGTTACGGAATTTTCTCTCGTGTGTAACCGGTCTCTAGCGGCCACCCAAGGGAGACAGAAAAAGTAGCCATTATAGACAGGTGGCCGCTATAGACAGGTAATCCAACATAGTGTGCATTGCTTACATGTACATGTATCATCGTTGTATCCTTATATGTGACCCGCTACAACAAAATGATCCTAAAGTCGGGCGAGGTCGATTATTTGAAAATTGCATGACACAATTTCCTAATCTTTCTGCTTGAAATTGATATATAACACGTCTTATAAAAATAATCGGCTGCGGAGATATCGATGTTTAAAAGAGAGCATGTCAAGACGTCTGGGAAATCACTGTTTCGAGAAAAGCGCCCTAAAAGTTCTCCTTGCGACGCAATCACAATCAAGAGACACGCAAGTCAGTATTCACCTCCGGACAATAGAAGTTAAGCCCTAGCAACCCCCGAAATGCTCATTCAAACACAGCGTCGGCGGGGTCCTCACCGACCAATCAGCGACCAGGATGTCAGGAGAAGCGGCTAGGCATAGCGCTACCCGCCCGCACGCACCAGTCAACTGGGCAGTGTGCGAGCTTCACGCTTCGGTTAGCGGCAAGCAGCAAACTAACCAATGAGATCACTCTGGTCGTTGTTAGGGGCAGAGCCTATGTGTGGCGCTCAATCCAAATGTTCGAACCAGTTTCTGCTTCGTTGAAACGCCAAAAAAACATGGCCCAGAAAAACGCTATTTTTTGGTCTTTCCTGTCATCATTTTGCTTCAAAATTTCGACAGATGATAGAAGACATGTCAGACTCTAATAATATGTCAAATTCAGAAAATCGTAAGTTTTGACCAATTTTGATGCTCTAACTTCAAACTCGATTTTCACGGCTTCGACCGTGTGCGACTTTAGGACCATTTTGTTGTAGCGGGTCACATATACATGTATGTGTGTACGTATGCACACACTGTGTGTTTGATGCATTTAACCATGCTGGTGTATATGAAATTGTTGCACAGTAGGATGTGTACTGTCATGAAGAAAGCTTAACACTAGTGCATTATTATGACTAAATGAGGGATGGATGCAGCGGTGAAGAAAGATTAACACTAGTGCATTATTATGACTAAATGAGGGATGGATGCAGCGGTGGCAATCACTGAACGTTGTCCGCACGGCCACAAAGCAGAAAAACACGCTGAATTATCGGCTCGGCTGCGGCTCCATCCGGTCTGTGGCCGCTATAGACAGGTTAAAATCTACTGCGGGAAACAAAAATTGTGGCCGTTGGCCGCGTTGACAGGTGGCCGCTATATACAGGGTCTTTAACAGGGTTTTTTTTTCTCAGGGGGATTTTTCAGTGGCCGCTATAGACAGGTGGTCACTATAGACAGGTGGCCGCTAAGGCAGGTTTGACTCTACATTCCTGTGTACAGCTCAACATTCAGCGCAATACGTCATCTTATACTCATTTAGGGATGCTTCTTTCATGCGTCATCATTTCCACAGCAGATCAGAAAGACAACATAGCATAAAGATTCAATTCTCTGCTTTGTGAAATGTGTGTTCCAACATGAAACAGAAGAGTTTCAGGTTTCTTTTTTTTCATTAATGGTTTAAGTTGAAATTTCATAGAAATTGGAAAGGTATGCTATTCAGACTAGATTTTTAATAGGTGTGTTGATGCAAGGTTGGTGGGCAAATTTTAAGTCAGTTTGCCATGTCAAAGAACATTTCACAATATCTTTCAGGCCAAATGTCAGATTTCTGTTACATGTTATAATCTAACAAGGCAATTGAAAGCAATAAACTGATCCCTGAATTGAATCAAATAAGAGCACATCCCTACCCATCTACATTTTTACACTAATGAACACTGGCGCTCGCACACATTCAACATCCTCGTTATGAGCATGTGTGTTTTACTTCGTTTGTTTTGTTTTTCTCTAAGAACAGCTGATGCTTTTTTTTTTGCCTCAGTCTCAGTTCAAGGTATGGTGCAGTGTAGCTTTGGTCACAAAAAGAAGCTTTTGCCTTTAGCTTATCTGCGGAGGAGGAAGTTGTTGGGGAGTTGATAGAGTTCAATAACAAAATTAAAGCAGGACCATGGGAAAGTACCAGGGCGTCTGATCACTTAATCACATGACTCAGACCGGTTGCGGAACAGTGTTTGAAGTGACAATGCTGGGAATTTCGGGTACACCGTCATGAAATGGCATGACCCAGAGAGAGAGGGAAGAGACAGTAAGACAAGTAGAATGAAAGATTGATGGACGCCATAAATAGAAATCCAGACCAAGGCAACCAGTTCTGGTTATCAATATGTAATTGACAAGAAGGAAAGAAAGGAAAAAAAATCTGGGGACTTTAATGGTTTCATAAAGTTTGCAGGTGGGAAAATGTAAGTGTGAAGTTTTGAAGTCACAGTATACAAGGAAGAAAAGGTGATATGCAACATATAGATTGGTCACAGAGTTTCAGAATTAATAGTGATTGGGATGAGGAATAAGAATGTTTTTTAAAATTTATAACAAATCACAATGAACATGGAAGATGACATGGCAGCTTCACCATAAGAATGCTTGAGTGGGGGCTTAAGGAAGCAGAACAAAAGAAGAAAGCATGCATACATGTAAATTCTACACAGAATTTGTTTTGCTAGCGGTATAAATGGAATTACATCAGTTACATTTAGATGGTGATCCGTAACCTCGAGGATAAGCCAACTTTGGAGGATAAGCTCTGTGGGGCATGAAGTGTTGCACAGTCGATTTTGTCATGAAATCAGTCATTTCATCGATGAGATGATCAATGAGATGGATCATTTCATCCACGAAATGACTAATTTTGTACCAAAATTGGCCATGAGACACTGGAAAGGTATTCTATTGTTCTGTTTGACGATGGACTTCTTTTTATTTCAAGACCATTCTCATACGAGGAGAGAGTAGTGTCTATGGGAAGACTCCAGGAAACATTATTAGCATGACACAAGAGCTTTTACTGTGGATGTTGGTAGGACATCATTTAGGACTATAGGTCTACAAAGTTTACATATTTCCTGATTTAACTGTCTCACGATGACCATGTTCAAATGCTTTTAACATCGTACACAAAGATTTTACGGACAGGACAGAAAGGGTTAGCCTACATCCATCGGATAATTTTGAAGCATGTATGAGCCCGTGATATCTTTTGATGTACTTTCAAAACTTTGGAATTGCTTCAAGAAAAGCTTTAGGTTTTAGCCTTTGGAATGAACAGGAATGATATCCACAAATAATTTGTGCATCACTTTACACTGCCAGGTGCACCCCATCTCTCTAAAATCAGTGAATTTTAGTTTAGAGAGTGCACTGCCCTCTTGGAGTAGGTTACCCCCATCTGCTTATTGACAAGTTGTAGCTATACATAAGATTAATTATTGCGATCCCTACATTGTTCAAATCCATGGGAATCCATCAGGGCCATGGGAGGTGTGTGCTATGGTGGGGTACCTAAATAGTTTCCATTTTTTTCCCTAGAGAGGATGTGGAAAACTTACTGATTTTCTTATTTGTTGTTATAAAAGATCCTAATGTCGGGTCAATCTAGAGACAGAAGAGAGGTTGTTTAGTTGACCTAGAACTAAATTGCCATCATTATTTTGGTTCTCAGGGAAGATTTTTTTTTTGTGTGTGTGTGTGGCTCATGATAGTTTTCAGTGACTCTCTTTCTAAACATCTCAATGGAAATATTGAATATGATTAAGCATAATATATTTGAAAGAAGTATGATTTCAGGTTCTTCAGATGTTTTTTATTTTTTTTTTATCTTTTTGTTTTTGTTTTTTAAACATTGCAGCTGAGTCTATTCACTCTCTTATCAGGTGCTGTGGAGCACCCCAATTTGCATCTCATTATCGCCCCGTTCTATTTGAATTTCCAACGGGCATCCACGGCTGCCCGAAACTGTGTGCATGAAAAAGTCAAATCTTTACCTTCTCCTTGTGCCGCTATGCTTGCCGCTAGTAAACTCAAACTTCCCACACTATCTAAGTTTTAAAAAACCTTCCTTTTGATGAAAAAATTATTGAATTTGCTGCACTAGAACTTGAGATATTAAAGCGTTTTGAAAAGCACCTCTCGCAAAACATGCTCTCTGTTTTTTTCCGACTGGACTATGGCCGGGCTCCAATGTGTCCGAAATTGGCAACATAAGTTCATCAGGCCTCAATCCATATATGGTGAAAGTTTTCGCTTGGTTCCACCTGTACTTTTTGAGAAATCAACTTGTTTCTACAGGGTTTGGAATAGAAAATTGTAGTCAGCGAAACAATTGAAAATGACGTCATTTCTTTTCCCGTAATATTGGGCATGCGTGGTACGTGAGATTCAGGATTTCGTGCTCATTGTTGGTTTGCATGTGATGCAGTCAATTTTGCTGAGTGTCGCACAGCGGTGACTGCTGAGCTGCTGCCGCGCACGCTGCAGGCAGCAAAGCATTGTGTGTGCTGTGACATGCAACGCTACAGTGACGCGATTATATATACATGGGACCGACCTGTACGCTTTGCGTTCATGTCATTTTTGACATCACCTTCTGTTTTTTCCGACACAACCATGGCCGGGAATATTACGGTATGACATTTAAAATGCAAGCAGATAAATAAATTTCGGTTTACTTTGTTCAAATGGCGCTTTGGTTCCGCAATTACACTTCGTGAATTTTAGGATGATTTTCGAGGCATATTTTTGGTAATTTTGCTCGCCAGGTTTTCGCTAAAATTTCACATTTTATCATTGTCAAATCCTTTAATATGTCATATGTGCATATTCGGACATGTTTTCAAATTCAAACTAACTCAATTTTAATCTGAAAATAGGTTTCCTTAAATTGTTATTAGCTTGAGAAGTTGATTACTTTTTTTCAACTACGCGAGTACATGTTGTTTACTTTATGCAAATGAGGCTCGGCTGCCGATGGATTTCTGCGAGATAATTGGGGTGCTCCACCGCGCCTGTTATTGACATTGTTTGCTTCTTTAACACTGGGTTCCTTACTCATTTTAAATTCAGTGCAACATATGAGAGTTGTTGAGAACCATTCAAAATTTTAGGTAAATTCCCTTTTCCTGGAGTCACTATGTTCCTTGCCAGAACTGGTCATTTGTTTGTTCGTTTTTTTTTTTCTATAGGTTCTTGCAATCACTTTTTCTGTGCTCAAGAGCAGATCCAGGGATTGATTCTATTCAAAATTCAGGAAGAAGAAGTAAGATCATCCAGAACACTTCCCGTCAGTGTTTCTGTCTTTTTTCAGTCTATTTCTTCACATTTTAATCTCTTATTCTCTTTTCCATGATCATACTTCACATCTATTTGCGACATGAATAACTTGTGGACATAATGTGATGTTATACATCATTGAGCAAGGCATTCGCCTAAAGCTCCGATAGCTCCCGTGATTCGTTCAATCACTGTTTTTATTGTCTCCTGATAACTTCCTCCTGAGATTCAGCAAATAATATTTCCTTTCACACCCGGTCGAGTGTTTGGAAAGCAAACAGCGACAGCCTATGCGTTCTCATCATTGGTATAGGCATTCAGGGTGACGTGATTTGTCCATTTTCACATTCTGTCATCCAGCTAGCTCTACCATGGGATAGAGGACCCCATGCTTTTGTTTTCTCATCAGATGTTTGGAAAAATTCCCATACACAGTGCTTGTTGAATCTGATGAGTGGGACTTGTAAGATAAAAACCACGATATTTAAGTGTGTGAAGAAGTTGTGGACAATGTCAAACTGCACTATTTGCCATTATTTGCATAGAGCATGCACCATGTGCAAAGGATCGTGGGAGACTAGCATCATAGACATGTTCTTAGCAGCTTGTAACAATCGCACAGTGCATTAAAATCAAAGTGCACGTACCAGTATTTTATTTGTGGTCAAATGTTGAAAACAAAGGTTAAAGAAATTGATAATTTATCTTGTGAGAACTTGATGACATTTGATGAACATTTTCTAAATGCTTATGCTCATTATTATATTCCATGAAATTTATTGCACTTTTTGATGTGATAGCAGTGCATCTATTGCCAAACTTTGTAAATGAAGGATACTACCTTACATTTTTTCTTTAAATCCTGTCACAGTAAAAAGAAATCAGAAGAAATTTAACATTTTCTCCAGAGAACCAACTACTTAGTGTAAAGCTCTGTTAATGTGATGTTCAGTAGCATCAGGTGATAACAATGTTCATAATAATAATGATAAATAACAGTTATATAGCACTTAATACTGGCATCGATAGGTTAATTAACAGTTCTGTTTACCTTTGCGAGCAGTGTTTTCAAAAATTTTCAACAAATCACTTTTGATGCATATAGGTCAGTTGTATCACGAAACATCCTACCATATTAAATTTTTGCAATAAAGCCAAAGATATATGGAGATATCACTATTTTTCTCATGAAACCATAACTGTAGACAGTTTAGTCTAAAAACATTTTATTATAACTATTGTTCACATTTTGAATATCTAACAATACTTACCATCGATTTTACTTGTTCAATTTTTATGCCTCCGCCACGAAGTGGTGCCGGAGGCATTATGTTTTTGGGTTGTCCGTATGTCCGTACACCCGTACGTCTGTACGTACGTACGTACATCCGTACGTACGTCCGTCCGCATTCGTTTACGCGATAACTTGAGTAATATTGACTGGAATTTTACCAAACTTGGTCCAAGTATAAAGTATGGTAGGGCAATTACTTGATTAGATTTTGGGTGAAATCAGTTAAAGGCCAAAGGTCAAAGGTCAAGGTCAAATCATGAAATTGTATCCGTTTACGCGATAACTCAAGACTGGATCGAGCAAATTTCACCAAACTTTGTTCGAGGATGATGTATGATGGGACAATTACTTGAATAGTTTTTGAGTGAAATCGGACAGAGGTCAAAGGTCAAAGATCAAGGTCAAATCCTAAAATTTATCTGTTTATGTGATAAATCAAAACTGGATGAAGCAACTTTCTCCCAACTTGGTCCAAGGATGATGTATGATGGAGCAATTAGTTGAGTAGATTTTTAGTGAAATTGCCAAGAGGTCAAAAGTCAAAATGTCAAGGTCAAATGCTAAAAATGTTGCTATTTCCCCCATGTCTATGCAATGCCCGAGGTATTTTCTTGAAACTTAGGGTCGGTCAAAAGTCAAGTGAAAATCCTCAATTCCCCAAATACATGTACCTGCACTCTTAGACTATTATAGCAAACCTAGTTCAAGGAAAGTGAACATTCAAGACATTTCTGACAATCGATGCAAAAGTTATGAATTTTTTAATTTTTTGTGTTGGAACTGCTAGATGAGGAGACTACTACAGCTTGTGATGTCATATGCGTACAACAGTATAAAGAAAATGTAAAGAAAATTCAACATATTGTCACTTTTTTCGCATAATAAAAGAGCACTTGACTTGCCGCTTTCTAAAGGCAGGGGGAATGATATTACCCATAACATAAATGTCGGTAACGAGTCAAGGGAATGTGTACTTTTTTCAAAAGATGAAATTTTGTGAAATTCTCTTTATATTTTCCTATATTGTTGTACTCATATGACATCATATGCTGCAGTAGTCTTCTCATCCAGCGGTGACTGCACAAAAATTCATAATTTTTGCATCGATTGTCTAATTTTCCTCAAACTTTCACTGATGTGTTCTACTAATATTGCTGCTTTTTCTCAATCCTTATGTTTATGAAGGTGAACTTGTCCTTTAAAGGCAAAATTTACCATTTACAGATGAAACAAAAACCCAGCATTAGCGCTTCAAAATAGTTCTTACGTGTGAGTTACGGATAGAAACAACCTATGTATACTAGAATGCTGCAGTAGTCTTCTCATCCAGCGGTGACTGCACAAAACTTCAAAAATTCATAATTTTTGAACGGATTGTCTGAGTTTCCTCAAACTTTCAATGATGTGTTCTACTAATATTGCTACATTCTCTCAATCCTTATGTTTATGAAGGTGAACTTGTCCTTTAATATCAAACAAAAGACTTAGATTAGAATACAGCATATAATTATAGGACTATATAAAGGAAAAAAACCCCACAATTTATCAAATTGATTAAGTTTTAAGCAATGGTTTGAACTTGTCTACAGTTTCAGTATTTTGAATATGAAAAGGGAATCGTTCCAAAGAGGTGGAGCAATGACAGAAAATGCCCTATCACCATAATGAGTATACAAGTGCAAGGACCATTATGGTAATTGCAGAGTAGAGGAGGAATGGAAAGATCAGAAACAACTTACAATTTGAATTGCTAGATCACGATTCATTAAACTACTTGGAAGCCCTACCAATTTCAATATATCCAAATAAATGTGCGAAACCGTTTATATTTTTATCATGGTATAGGCCTCCAAATAGTAAATCTGATACTCTTGATTATTATGAAGAACTGATTTCCTTCTTAGATGGCTTTAATCATAACATTATTGTTATGGGTGACCTCAACTGTGATTTAATGAAACACCCTCTTAACAGTGACACGAAGCGTCTTAATCTGATCAATGAGACATATTCCTTAATCCAATTAAACACAACCAAGTTTACAAGAGTTTGTCAAAATTCCAAGAGCCTGATTGATCATATGATTTGTAACTCAAAGGAGATGATCAAGTCGCATGGTGTTCTCTGTACAGGGATTAGTGACCACTATTTGTGTTATGTGATCTGGAAATCTAACCATGAGCATAAAACTCCTCGTATAGTCACTTACAGGAAACTAAGTAATCTTTCTATAGACACATATTTGGAGGATTTAACCTCTCAAGATTGGCAATTGGTGTATGATTGCACGTGCCTAGATGATGCAGTTGAAGTTTGGCAAAATCTTTTATTAGAGGTTGTAAATCGACATATGCCCTGCCGCCAAAAACGTGTAAAAAGTAAACCGTCCCCTTGGATGACTTCCGATATTTTAAGATTAATAAAGGAACGAGATAAATTAAAAGCAAAAGCTCATAAAGCCAAATGGAATTTTGTAAATGAAAATGATTTAACAATAAAAAATGATAAACAAATTTGTTATGATAATTTATGGAAGGAATACAGAACAATTTAGAAACAGTGTAACAACCAAAATCAGGAAGGCAAGGCGAAGCTTTTACAGTAACAAATTATCTGCCGCTGAAAACTCCAACCAAATTTGGAATATTTTAAAAGATGTTATGCCAAACAAAACGTCATCACAAACTGGCCGTTCCAATTTAAATACTGTATCTCATGCAAATCAATTTAATGATTATTTTGCAAATGTTGGGTCAGAGTTAGCGTCAAAAATACCCCAAGTATCACGTGATGCCAATCAAAGTAAGAGTACTGAATCTATTTTCGACTTTGTACCAGTAACCGAGGATGAAGTGCTTAAAACATTGATGGGCATGAAGAATAAGAAATCTGTGGGCCTAGATGGTATCTCTATGCACATATTGAAAATGTCCACCCCTGTCATAATTCCTTCGCTTACACATCTCTTCAACAAATCCTTAGCCCAAGGTGTTTTTCCCTCTCAGTGGAAAGTGACCAAACTCATTCCTTTATTCAAGTCTGGTGATAAATCTTGTCCTACAAATTATCGCCCCATTGCGATTTTACCCTGTGTTTCAAAAGTTCTTGAAAAAATAGTACAAAAGCAGCTTACAAGTTATTTAAAAACAAACGATTTGCTATCTACAGCACAGTCAGGCTTTCGAGATAAACATTCTACCACCACTGCTTTGCTAAAAGTTACGGATGACTGGTTGCTCGCCATCGACAGAGGTCTTTACACGGGGGCAATCTTCATTGATTTGAAGAAAGCGTTCGACACGGTGGATCCTTTCATTATGTTGCAAAAGCTAAAGCAAATGGGGTTTTCTGATGCTTGTCTTGCTTGGTTTAGAAGCTATTTAACAAATCGAAAAGTTGGAACACTTTTAAATTCTGTTATGTCAAATGTTTTAGATATACATCATGGTGTCCCACAGGGCTCTATCCTGGGGCCAGTTCTGTTTGTGATTTATATTAATGATATTGTCAGTCAAGTAAAGAATTGTCGCATTCACTTGTATGCAGACGATACAGTGTTATATTTTTCACATAATGACCCTATCCATATTGAAAACGTTCTAAACAATGATCTTAAAAGACTGTATGATTGGATGTGTCTTAACAAACTTAGTTTAAATTTCCAAAAGACTGAGAGTTTTTTGATTGGCTCTCGCTCCTTATTATCACGCCGCAATGCCCTTCACATAAAGTTATGTGGGCAGGTGATCAAACACAAAGAAACAGTTAAGTACCTTGGAGTTACACTTGACCAGCAATTAAAGTGGAATGTTCACATCAATGTATTATTTGGTAAAGCTGGTAAACTTGTAAAATATTTTGGTCGACTTCGTCATATTCTTAATGAAACATGCTTAAAATTATTATATAATTCTCTTATACTTCCTCTGTTTGACTATGCCGATTTGATTTATGACTCGGCCTCGCTGAAATATACTTCGCAATTACAAAAGTTACAAAATAGGGCAGGTAGGATAACTCTTGGGATAAATCCATATAAGCATGTATCAAATCATGAAATTCATCAAATTTTAAACTGGGATTCTTTAATCGTAAGGCGTAAAAAGCATTTAAATTCCATGGTTTTCAAATGTCTCCATAACTACAGTGCCCCATATCTTAAAGAATTATTTAACTTTATGTCCCGAAATTACTCTCTCCGCTCAAATGGTACCCTTTCCCTGCCAAAACCCAAGACCGAATATTGTCGAAGAATGTTTTCGTACAGAGGAGCTTCCAGTTATAATGAATTACCTTCAGAGCCCAAGTGCTGTTTAAATGTAACCAGTTTTAATAAAATGATTAATGATGTTATTCCGAAATATTTTTGATTTAAATGTGGCATAGAATAAACTGCATTTGTTATATGTATTTTTTTTGTAGAATGTTTATATCAAGATAAATATCAAGTTTATAAAATAGGATGGGTGGGTGGGGTGTTACTTAATTTTTGCTCATTTTTTTTTTTCATAGATACTGTTTAAAACTTAAAGTAATGTTTGTTTTTTGTTTTTCGCACTTGATGTTTTCTATTGTATTTATAATTTACTTTGTTCCTGGACCCCTCGGTAGAACAGCTGTGTCGTGTAAGCACAGCTGAGTAGGGCAATCCAGCCGTATTTTAATATCATTCTATTGACTGTACGATTATTGTTTTGTCATTGTTTTTATACGGAAAATAAATAAAACAAAACAAAACAAGTGGAGGAGCCAAAAGAAATCAAGTCTTTGAGTTAAGATGGGGCAACACTGTTCCATATCTTGTAAAATGGCAATATAGTAGATGTGGTATAGGCCTAACAATTGTGTAAATCTAACATGTTGAACATTGATCAAAGTTCAGTGTTTTACCTCGATCACACTGTTTTCGCAGTATCCTTTCAACAAGGTTTTGCTAAGTATATCTAAAAACAGAAGATTACACCAGACCCAATAACGACTGAAAGAAATTGAGTTCAGTTTGGATGTAACAGTCTGTGAAATTAAAAGAGTGTGAAATTGTATACTGTAAAACCAGAAATTGTTTCATGTACAGAATCTTTTGTGAATTTCACAAGGATCCATAGCAATGCTACCAAACTTGACAAATTCAACAATCCCTATGAACTGGTATTAGCCTGTAGGAGAAAACATGTAAATCGCCAACAGGAAGAGAGCAGTGGAGCTCTGTTTAGCAGACAACATTCAACTTTTACACTGGGCCCAAAACTAGCTGCTGGAAGTGTACATAATAATTCTCAGGTCAACCTGATTTCAAGTTAAGAATTATCGCTGGTGCCAGTGTTCAGATGGCAGTGAATAACAAGCACTAGCACTGAACTTGAAGCCACCCTTAGAGAGTTTTTGCAGTAGAAGAAACCTATTGCTATGACTGAAAGTTGTTCATCGTTATAGTTCAAATCTTTTATATGTCTGGTCTAGCCAAGAGTAGTCGACGTGTGCAAGAATCTGAGACGCTGGATCGTCATGGGAACAAGACTGGATGCGGCTGTGGATGCTGGAGCAGAGAGACCTTGAGGTAGCCTCATCAGACAGACTGAGGGAATGACTGGTAAGTTATATAATATTTGGTTTGCTTGTGTTTACCATATAGCAAATTTGGGTGGTATTCGTTATTCTGTAGGCTCATTAATCTGAAAGTGAAGTGAGGTTCAATATTCCAAAGGTTCATTATTTCGAAACACACAAGTTCATTATACCTAGATGTTCAGTAATCCGAGAATGATATAGGATTTGTTAATCCAGACATTTGTAGTATTCTGAAGGTTCAGTCATCTGAAAGTGAAATAATGAAAATGAAATAAGGGTCCATTCATCCCGAAATTAAATAGGTTAATTTTTCCAAAGCTTTGGTGATCCAAAAAAAGAAGTTCATTAATCATCAAAAAAAAGAAGTGTAGACAAAGGAACCTTCAGAGTAACAAACTAAACAAACTGTAAGTGCTGATTCAACCATCCAGAGTGTATAATTGAGGAATAATGAGCAAGTTATTAGCTTGTTTGTGTTTGTTTTCTTTCTTGTGATTACATTAAAGGAGAATGAAACCCAAATGGATTGAGTGAATGCACAGATATGAGTAGGACAGATCAGTGAATTTTGACCTAGTAATTATGTAACTTTATGCCCCTTTCGTGCCTAAAAACAGCAGACTGTAGGTCAGTTTTGACAAAACATGACTGAACATTGATTTTTCACTTCTTGAATGAAGCTAAAGATGTTTTTATGCTTCCACCACGAAGTGTTGCCAGAGGCATTATGTATTCGGGTCATCCGTCTGTCCTTCCGTCCGTCCTTCCGTCCATCCTTCCTTCTGTCTGTCCTTCCATCCATAATCAATTTTGTGGACAGCGTAACTAAAAAAACGTTTGAGGTATCCATATGAAACTTGGCATGTGTATGTATGAGTAGGCTAAGTTGTGCCTATCAAATTTTGGGCATGCATGCTCAAGGTCAAAGGTCAAAATGTCTAGGTCAAATGCTCAAAATTTCACTATTTCCCCCATATCTATGCAATGCCTGAAGGTATTTCTTGAAATTTGGTGCATACATGTTCTACCAAATAAAGATTTTTCAGACAGAGCTTTGGGTCATGAGGTCAAAGGTCAAGTGAAAATGTTAAAATGTCACTTTTTTCTCTCCATATCTCGCAAATGGTTCAAGGTATCTTCATGGAACTCGGTACTTATGCATGTACTCACTGGCAGTGATTATCAAGGACATTGGGGGTCATAGGTCAAAGTTCAGGGGGTCAAAGGTCAAAGTCAACTCCTCAAAATTTCATGATTTCTGTCATATTTATGCAATGCCTTCAGGATTTTTCTTGAAACTAAATATGTACATGTATTACCCAATAGAAATTCTCTGGGAAGTTTCTTGCTAAAAGGTCAAGTGAAAGTGCTAAATTTCACTTCTTCCTCCATATCTTGAAAGTGACTCATGGTATCACCATGAAACTTAGTGCATATTAATGCATGTTCTACTTGACAATTGCAATGTAATTCTCTTGGGAATTTTATGGTCGTAAGGTCAAGGGTCAAAAGCCAGGTTGAAATGCTGAAATTTTACTATTTAATACTGAAATTATACTTTTTCTCCATACGTGCACCTTGAAAATTACCCAATGCATAAACTTATAAAAGGGTCAAAAGTCAAGTAAAAATCCTCAGATCCCCAAATACGTGCACTCTTAGCCAATATAGCAAACCTAGTTCAAGGAAAGTGAATATTCAACACATTTGTGACAAACCTGTCATTTTGATATTTTGCCAGTTATGTGAGACTGTCATCACACACTTTCCAGACATTGTACTATAGACCTATTAGGAAAACCATGCATTATGGTGGAGGCATACCAGTCGCCATTGCGATATTTCTAGGTTGTTGGGGTTTTTTTGCTGCATGAGCAGAGGAAAAACTACATTATTGCTCAAAGCTGAAATGTATCTTAAAACAGCGCAATTTATTATTTACTAAATGTCAAGTGTGGCTTCTTCCTGCACAGAAGGAGTCTCACTAAGCTAGCTCTGTTGTATACTCATTTGATACAGACATGGTTAACATGTGACGGAACTTACAAACAAAGTGATAATATTGTTGCTGACCACAAAAACAATAGGATTAAAACTAATACTCTATACTAAACATTTCCCTTTTCAAGGAAATATGCATACTTTCTGGCTAACAGAAGTGAAAGGAATAATATGTGACCTTTAACCTTTCAAGTTGCTTTCCTTTTTTTTCACACCAAAGATAAGCAGACTGACAGCAAATTAATAATCCTGTTTCCAAGATGCTTCCCTGCTTTTAGTAATGGTAGCCATAGATATCTTGCATTGATTTCACCTTACTGGGACTCTGCAGGGAAATGGTCCACTACTGTGAATGCATAAATTTTCGCCGTACATTAATTTTTGCGTATTTCATGCTACTTCTGGCTAGCGGGAATTCTAAAACATGCGAAAATATCTTCACAATTTTCTCTGCACATTGTGAATGGGTTGGCAATTGCGCAGCGTGAATTCAAGAACCTGCGAATATGTTTTTGAGCCGCTCAGTGCAAAAAGTAGATCATGCTAAAATATTGTCGTTCGCAGTATTAAGTTCAGACTAAAGCATCACATACAAAAAGAGCTGCACATACTGCTTTTAATTCTTTGCCCAGTCTGAATGGGTTATAAGATGACCATAACCATCCCATGTGCTAGGAGTTGAAGACAATTTTGTGATGTGAGTTCTAAATCCTCAGCCCCTCCGCCCAACTCTGTCATGCTTTCATACCAAACACATCCCATTAAAAAACATTCCTGTACATAGTCCTAGACTCCCTTTGGAATTCCAAAACTGCTTTATTGGTACCAAGAGAGCTAGAATTAAATCCACAAGAATCAGGGCTGGGGCTTCTGGTACCACAGATGACAGTGACCCACTTTACATGTTACAGAAGTAATGCATTCCACACCAAGATCTTCTTTGTCTAATCTGTGTTAAGCTCTTTGGAAGGCTTATCACTGGAAAAATTCATCAATTTTTTTTGCATATTTTCTTGGCAGCAATGAACCACAACCATATAGGTTTACACAACCTTTAATTGTTCTTTCACAGTAAAAACAAGTAATTGGACTATGTCTAAAATGTTGCTTTTGTAAATATCTATTCAAAGTTTGGGGCATGTGAGGTATTGATCTGACAGAATTAATATATCCATGTGAAATGGTCACAAAGTCAGTTGGCAGTGGACCGCCAAAAATCCAACTTCACTCCAGGGGCCAATAAACTCATAACAAGATTGATGCTCCCCAAGTTTTGTCTTGTCTTTCCAGTTAAAGGCAGCATCTTATCCAAAACCAATGTATGCGTATATAAGATATTTTTATCTTGTTTGTTTTTGGTCCCCCTTGTCTTTCGATGAAGTAAACAAATTTGTCATACTTTCAGTAGTTTAATTGTCATGTGCTGGGCACATTGTTTAGCTTACATGTATGAGTGAAGTTCTTGTGTGGTTCTCAAGTAGTATCAAATAATCTTTGCATTGCCAGATTAATAGTGTCTTGTTGCATTTGATGTTGCCATTGATACACTTGCATCTCTGACACAATGATTTATCAGATGCAAGAAGATTTCAGGTAGGGAATCGGATTGATGCCAACCAAAAGGCAAACGTCAATTGTCAAATTAACCCTGAATGTGGTTTGTTTTGCTGATTTGCCCTTCTGCTACAGTGCCTTCTTTTGCCTTTTGGAACAGATGTCTGCAAACTATCGAAACTGGCAATGAATTGGGATTACCTAATCCCTATAGATAATCCTTATCATGTTACCATGGTCTTCCTGCTGGACAGAGGCACATCGTTGTACCTGAGCGGGCTGGGTAGCTTACCATTAGATCAAGTTTGGAGGAATTAAATGAATGGTGATGAAAAAGCATCACAAGCTACAGCTTAAGTGCCCTAGGTGACACAGGGGTAAGAGTAGTTCACAGCTACATTTACTTTAAAAGCATTAGGAAATCACAGCTTTCATTTTAATAGTACAAAGCAAGTGTTGACAGAAATAATTTGCCCTTTCTATTACTATTGTGAAAATGGAGGCTACTGTGAATGTCTTGTCTCAAGTACATTCTGTGTTGATGTTTATGTATGGTGTTGCGGAGGTGATGAATTTCTCATCTGTTCCTTTAACCAGTTAACTCATTTAAGCAAGCATACTTAGATTACTAGGTTGACCAATAATTTGCAATACAAATTGCAGATGTTGTAACATTGATGCATAGAAGATGCTTTCTATGATGTATTTGAATTGAGAAATGTTACATTTCAGATATCAAAGGAGTGCTTGATTCAAAATGTATATAATGATGTCTTATTGATACCTCATAGGTCCCCTGGAACATGTTACTGGAGATTTTCGCATGAAATGCATGCATGTTATCACTCATTTGAAGTCGTAGTCTGACGTCTCTGAATAGTCTTTGGTAGAAATGCAGCTTCCCCCGCTCCCTGTCAATGATGTCATGGTATTGCTGGAATGATGTCGAAAATTTTTAAAATTATCTCACGTAGAGGCTTTGGGGGCATTTTCTCTGCACTTTCATCCCTCCCTTCTTTTATTTTTTATCGTCTTGTCCAATAAAGAGGGATGAGCAGAGATTATGTGTGGTGGAGAGAACTAACTGTCTTCCAGGGTGGAAAGTCCTTGGATTCCTTTCTCTATTTCTGGTGGGGCGGCTGAGTTGGATACACTTCATCAGGGAGCCTTCGCCAGGAGCCCCCCTGCTCTGTTTTCCAGTCCCTGGTCTTGCAACGGAGAAGAGACGCTGGATTAAAGTTGGGTTTCTGGTTCGTTCACATCCTTGCAAAAGTGCAGTTTAAAGAGATAGCAGCTAGTAGGTGCATTTGCATTGGTAACATCACAATTTTAAATATTGTGATATTTTGATTGTACCATTGACACTTACATACACATACAAAAAAAGAAAAAAGTGAAGTGTGAATTTCACACAGCATCGCAATTTGGGGGTTGGTAGTGCACATGTGTAATCACCTCTTTTACCACTTCCAGTTTGGATGGTAGATGATACTGGTACAGTTATAGTCTTTACACTGCCGTAGATATATTGAGAAGCCAAGGATAGATACGATGCGCGTTTCAAAGAACACATTTCAAAGAACAGTCATATGATGAAACATCACAATATATCTGTGGTTAGCATTTACACTCGTTAACTTCAAATGAAACTCTGTGAAGTTTTCAGAAATATTACACTCCGGCTTTGAGTTTTTCTGGTGATGTTTCGAGGGAGTTTTGGCGTGGTTGCTTAGCATCTTGCACAGAAATGTCACAATTTTTCTGACATCACAAGTTTTCAAGCAAGTGTAAATGATCCTTCTCTTAGATGACTGGTGAATAATGCATCGGGGATACTGTTATCTTTCGTGCGGACAGTAGGGCCAGTTCTCAGACCACACCTTTTAACTTAAAGATGAAACAAGGCCATCACATGAAAAGTCTTTATCCATAAAAAAGCTCTGATATTGTCATAGAAGATGCTTTCATTTGTTGATGTAGTGTGATGATTAAAAAAAGAATTCAAGAAGCAATAATAATGATTTATATATATATTTTTTTGTATGATGATGTTGGCATGATTTCATTAGATTTCATCGTACTAAATTACCCTAAAGTACCCTGAGAGACACTGTTTTAGTCAACAAAGCCTTATGCCCAAATACCAGGCATTGGTAACATTTCACTTCTGAACTGACTAAAAGTATGGTTTATGTAATTCTAAGACAACTGAAAGATACAAACTTTGGTGTGGGTTCTGCAATGCAAGAAGAAGCAATGGGATCTGTGATTTTTCCTTTAACTCCCTGGAATTGGGTGCTTGGGGTGGGACTAGGGATTTCAAATTGGGGGCGATGCACAGTTGCCGACAATCACAGCAAGGTGACATGGTTGGTCTCCAGGCATCATGCTTGGGCCTTCATACCAACGCTGCACGAGACAGCCAAGAATGGTTGTCCGGGCAACCATATGGTTACGAACCTAGTACATGTAGCTGTCGTACTGGTTATGAGGTTGCTTAGAGCTTCAGGGAAGACGAGTGCCATTCTCACTCTTGGTGTAAGGCTGGAATGCTCTCCTCTTGCAGTCTTTCAGACAAAAGATCCCACAGTCCAGAAAGTGGTCCAATTGAGCACCTTACGGAAATCGCTGCTCACACAAAAACGAGGGAGGTATTTCCCAGAGGGCTTGGTAATGTACTGAAACATTGCTGAGTAGCATCGCAACACTGCTGTCAAGACTGACTGAGTACTTGTGTATTATGTAGATGGTAGAAAACATAATAGATATTTACAATGTGTAGGAAGTGAGAGTTAAGTTAGGAGGTTTAAGAAGAAGGAGGAAAAGAATGAATTAATGTCGAAGCAGGGAGCTTGGGAGGGGCCATGGTCAATGCAAATGTACAAGATAATTATGTGATAATGTGGACCTTTAGATTGTTTGTGAATTGATGTGAATTTCCTTTGCCAGGGAGAGCAGGTATTCTCTTGAATTCATAATCCCATCAGCAGGTATACTTGGCTGAATGAGCCATCTGTCTCGGTTGATATTTTACTCTCTCTGTTTTTTTCTGCCATTTGCGTGATGTAAAGCCTATGTGTAGGCTCACATTTTGATAAAAAGTGTAAATGTCCAGTAAAACAGAAGCACATCCCTGGAATTGGCAATTTTTTGAAAACTGGCAGGCATAGGCAGATATACAGACAGACACACAAATACATACATACACACATATGCACACCACAAGGTGAAGAAAAACAAGCATGCACTGGAAATTTTTGCCTTGCAAGAAATGAATGTGTATTAGTATGTCTGTGCTAACTTGGAATACACACACACACACACACACACACACACACACACACACACACACACACACACACACACACACACACACACAACAATTCTGTGAAGCAATGTTGTGGGGCAGGAAACATCATGCCATCCAAAATAATTGAGTGAAATGGGTGCAATCCATAGAATTGACTAGACAAGTATAAGAGTTTCTTGATGTCAGTCAAGAGATTGAAGATTCATGCTGTGATTTCGAGCACTCAGCATCTTTTCACAGGAATTAAAAAATGTTGCATCATGATAAAGTCTAAAAGTTCCAACTATCCGGTAAGATGCAACATGGATGAGTGTTTAGATTATTCTTTCCAGGGATGGCTGTGAAATAACAGTTTGACACCAGGAGCCAGAGTTCTTGAAACCCAGTTCACACTCAAAGGATAAGACCATTGTGGCACAACAAGCTGGTTAGTCTAGACCCTGAAAAGGCACCCCTGGTTTGATTGTGATTACACATACTGGCAGCTCTGGCTACCTTCAGGGCTGGGGTGGACTGAAACAAAAGATCGCCCAAGACCAGCTTCTAATTTGTCGAGACATCTCTTGAGGCAGCCCCTGGGCCCAGCCTCAGGGTAGTCATTTGTGCATGTCACGTGGTTCATGTTGTTCCCTGGGACAGTCCTGCTTTGAGCCATCGTATATTTTCAAATGTGAATAGTGCCTTAAGATGCCACAAATTCATGTCAGGGTTGAAATGCTTTTTACCACTTATGAGCAGCAGGATGCTCATTCTAGATAGACAACTATGAGTCTGAACTGCACACCTGGGACTTACAGTGGTATTTTGTTTTTGTTTTTGTGTTTGTTTCCCTTCTAATATGATGTCTACTCTTCTTCTGAATGAGGGTCATAATTGCACATGTTATGGTAGAGAGTCCATCTCCTCCCAAATCACAAAACAACATGTGAGAGTACTCTATCGTAAGTTTAAAGTTAAGTGATGTAGGCAAGTCTGATTTAGAGCATGTTGACTAGCCCAGCTTGAAGTGCACTCTGCACAGATCCTGTGAGAGCATGAAATCACCTTAGACCTACATGTTGTCAGGTTGTGTGTCAAAACCAAGATGAAGACACACTCACAGACAAACACACACACACACACACACTTGTAAATATAAGGAGCAAATTTTCAGAGTGGTTTCACTGCAAAACAAGTTGTCATATTTTAATATGATTGGTGCCACACTATGGTTCTGAAGAGATTTCAGCCATTTTTGTGCTAGGCAAGTAAGGGCAAGGGATTTTTCCCCTTTTTTTTGCATGTGTAAATTCTGATAATAATTTGAAGTGGACTCTAAAAACATTAGATAAAACTGAAAATAAAAACCAGCAGCATACCATAATTTTAGGGTCGATCTTAACTTTTAAGTGCAACTTAAATGCTATTTGAAACGTCCCATGGACCACCATGTCATAATATCATTATGATTGGAGGCAAACAAGTCACTGGTGACAGAAACAGAGTTAAGCAGGAATGAAACCCAAAACATATCTGTGGATTGAGTGAACACGGCAACATTAGTATAACACATCAGTGAAAGTTGGGGGAAAATCCTACAATCCGTTGAAAAGTTATGAATTTTCAAAGCTTCGCTGTTGCCATCGCTTGATGAGAAGACTACCAAATGGTACTACAATATGCGATATCACTCATGGACAGTGATATAAAGAGAATTCCACAAAATTATTTTTTCATGAAAAGAACACATTCCTTTCTCATGATATCAATGTTTTTCTTATGAGCAATATAGTTCCACCCTGTTTTCCGAAAGAAGTACGTCAAGTGCTTTGTCATGCTAGAAAAAGGAAAATATGCTGAATTCACTTCATATGATCGTCCATGCGCGACATCACAAAATGTTGACCTTCTCAATCAGCAGTGACAGCACCAAAACTTAAAAATATAGGATTTGAATGGATTGTCCAATTTTTCTGATGTGTTCTACTGATGTTGCTTCCTTCAGTTAGACCCTATATATTTGGATTTCATTCTCCCTTAAGTAAATTCAGAGAATTTTGTTCCAGTGAGTGATGTCCCAATTATGTGTCATGGCCTATGGAGAGAGATTGAAATACTAGTACATCGAAATATTAACAGGATGATATCAGAAATAGAAAGTCTACAAAATAGTAGAAATATGCTAAAATATTTTAAAGATATTTCAAGAGATTTGATTCTGATAGGAGCTCTAACAGCACACCTAAACTTTAAATTCAGATTTGAACAACCTGAAGTAAACTTTGATCTTCTGGGTACTCAATAATCTCTGGGCCAAATATTAGAACTTAATAGCTTCCGCTATATGAATGGGAAATGTTGTGATCACTGTCATAAGTCACCGTCTAGCTAAGAGAGCCTATGCATACCGGAGCCATAAGATAAACATCAATGTTTCACATAATTGATTGTAGAGACTACACCAGGATGTGCAACTTTGTGTGTTTTGGTTTTATGTTTGTCTTGATAATCATCTATTCATTCACTTTGCATTCTGGCAAACAGGATATGATTTATATGCATTACAAAGTAAACTTGATTAATACTGTGGAAGTGTGAGACAAAAGAAAAAAAAAATGGTGTAGGCTTGAAATTTGTCTTGATATCCAGTAAAAGGACCATCCATGGCTTACCTCATGATGTGTTTTAATCTAATGAGTGTGCTTCATTAAATTGATCTCATTTTGTTCATAGGGCATTGATGTCAAGTGCTAAACTCACTATTGTAGACTTGTTTTTGTTGTTGTTGTTGTTGTTGTTGTTGTTGTTGTTGTTTTTTTTTTTTTGGGGGGGGGGGCTCATTAAGCACAGTATCTATTTGAAAGTCTGTGCTCTTGACTTTTATGACCCCCATTGATGAATTGCCCAATGGTCTGTTTATTCTGCCTCCATGGGGTCACTCATTCAGGGAGTGATCATGTGCAGTGATGGCTATCAATGGCGCCAACTACCCCCCTCCTAGTAAAAAAAAAAAAAAAAAAAAAAAAAAAAAAAATCCCCAAGAGTAATCATCTCCACCCATTAACAACTATCTTTTGGTCTGGGGTGGAGTTCAACAAGTAGAGTTATGATTCATAGTCCCATGCTACAAATAATTCTGCTGGCTTTAACTAGGTTACCAGAAGGTGAATTATGATATTTAAAAACAAACAAATAAGCAAACATAGAAGGCTTTAACTTGCTTATATTATACTGACAGGTGCTTTCAAACATAAGTTGAAATCGTTCACTCTTCGTCTTTCAAAACCATAGAAGGTTAGAAGATGGGTAAGCTTGAAAGAATCCCAATCTATTCAATGCCAACACATTCCTCCATTTTATGTCCCCTCACTCAGGGTGACAAAAAGGAAAGTCATTGCTTGTATTCAAGATGTATTGGGGGGGGGGGGGGGAGGGGTGGGGGTAAGTTTTAGGATGTCCCGCAACATCACTATCTGTAGTTTTCAATGGTGATGTCAAGTTACACTGGAATGGCTGCTTAACATTACTTCTCTAGCATGTAGGCTGCATTTAGAGCGCATGTATGATATCAGATGTTTGGAATATTATAATGTGCTCACATAATAGAGACAGTGCAACAGTAAGGGTTGCATCTATTCTCAAACTTTTGCAATGTGACAGAAAGGAATTATATAAGAACAGCTCAGCATGGCAATAGTGTTTTTTTTTCTCTCTCTCAAAGCTTTATCTTTTAATGATGTATGAGTTTGTGTCATAGATCAGAACATTTACGAGTAAATGATAAAACATGCATGGGAACAGTTTTTGAAAACCACAGATTCTCTCCTTATGACTGATATCGAAATTAACAAGATTTCATAGAACATCAGGTGTGCAAGGCCCCATCCTCTTTCTTTCTTTACTTTCTTCCTCTTCTTCCTAATATCGCTCATTTCACTTCCCATTTTCTCCACTTTCTACTCTCTCGCCTTCCTTTCCTGTATTATTTTCATTCTTTCCTACATCTCTGTTCGCTCTGAAGATCACCTTCTACTTGATGTGAGAATGTCATGATAGAAGGGCTAAGGTAACATCGAATTGAGAGGGTGGGTGCAAGTGATGATATACGATTGAAAGGGATATTGTATGATCAAACACAATGGAGCGACACCGCATGATTTAGATCCACAACCGTATATTAGAAGTATGCCATTAAAGCATTTAGACAGCTAAGGTCATCATCTCCCTTTTATGTGTGTTGATTCCCTCTTCTTTTTTTTTAACGAGGAATTTAATTAACTCATCACCATTTTTGTTTTCTTCAGGAGCTGACTCCCAAACCTCCATTTACATTTTCTCATGAAACTGCTATCGTTGTGACATAGCAAACGGGCTCATTGTCTAATACTGAATGACATTGATCAGTAGTCTGAAGGTTGATGATTACCATTAGCACAGCATTGTTTGAGCGTGGAGCTACAAACGTACTCGTTTGTAGCTCAATGGTTTGAGAGAGAGAGAAAAAGAAAGAGACAGGGGTCATTGTACTCTGGCCATGATGATTCCTCAGAAAGACAGCTGACTGTGTCAACTTCAAATGTCCTTTCAACAGAAATAGACCAGTCCACTCCGGGGAACATTCTGTGATAATGCAGATAGGTGACAGAATTGGTGTAAACAGACACATTTTTGTTTGTTTCTTTTTGTGTGTGTGTGTTTTTGATAGTGGAGGAATGTATGGGGCTGGAGGAAGACTACTAATACAATGCATAGGTACTACATTTGTATGTCCTACTCTTTGTGGGAATAGGAGCATTGCATATGGGGTGAAGATCCTTGATAACGATTGCACAAACCCAATTACCGGTGCAGAATATCTGAAATGTAGGTAGTATCTTCCCAAGCCACCATACATTAGTATGACTTGGCATTGACTGAAATTGTAATTTTCAGATGTCTGGGAGAGTCAGTGAGTGAATGGATATTGCAAGGTGGTGTTTGCGACCAGGTTCACATTGTTGCATCTGACCTATTTGCAGTTAAGCTGACTACTTTATTATGAGATCTTGTGATTTCAACAACAAAAAAAAAAAAATGGTGTTGTTTTTTAGAAAGTGACAAGGGGAGATAGATGAAGAGCTTATTTTAATGTTCACATCATTTCTTTTTATAACTTTGAATATTTGTTACTGTTTTGCATGCTTTGCTAATGAAGTGTGTTCCAAGCTCACCACATTGATCTCGTACTGATGCTACAAAGTTATGTCTTTATCTTTTTTCGTCTACCATGATTACCTGTTTGAGTATTGCATGGGAAATCTCAATACTTTGTTATGCTATTGTCCACTTCAAGTCTTACACAAAACAAGCCTACAACACTCATTTCTAGCAGATGATGTCGAGATTTAAAAAAAAAAAAAATCCAGAATATAAGTGGTGCTCACTTTATCTTCCTCGATCAACAGGCAGTCTTGTCTTGCTTGACTTTAATAGAAGCCGCTTCTGCAGTTACCATGGTAACCAGGGCTGCTTGAGTTGATGGCACACAATTTAGATAATTAATGCTGATGATGATTGAATCCAGTAATGGGAGTACATCTTGTCTCGTGCCGAGAAGACGGCAGAACGATGCCTCCAGTACGCACTCGTAAAATGCAGTCTCCTGTATGAAGGATGATTAGTTCTGCTCATTGGGCCTGAGAATTATTGGCAATCTAAACTTTCCATGCACAGTTGAAAGATGAAGTAGGAAGAGAAATATGATAAGGCCCTGTTTTATCAAAAGATATAATCAATTTCAAATTTCCTTAACACTCAGGCTGCCATAGACTTATGATAGAAATCAACTTTATAATCAATTTTAACTCTCCATAAAACAGAGCTCAGGGTAAAGTTTGTTTGCATTTTGTCAAATTCATTTCTTCTTTTTTTTTATAGTAATCACTGACAAACTTGTGATCTGACTTTCTGTAGTATTCCCATCTGAATCATTACAGTGTTTGATCAGGGCCCTGTTGCATGAAAGATGCGATCAAGCGCAAGTCAGAAGATCAAACATAAGTCTCTTTATACACAGTTCTGATTGGCTGATACCTGACTTATCTTTGATTTTTATGCCTCCGCCACGAAGTGGTGCCGGAGGCATTATGTTTTCGGGTTGTCCGTCCGTCCTTCCGTCCGTCCGTCCGTCCTTCCGTCCGTCCGTAATGAATTTTGTGGACAGGGTAACTATCAAAACCTTTTCAGGTATCCTAATGAAACTTGGCATGTATGTGTATTAGGGGGTGAAGTTGTGCCTATCAACTTTTGGGTGCACATGCTCAAGGTCAAAGGTCAAAAGGTCAAGGTCAAATACATAAAATTTCACTATTTCCATCATATCTATGCAATGCCTGAAGATATTTTCTTGAAACTTAGTGTATACATGTATTACCCGATTAAGATTCTCTGGTGAAAGTTTGGGTCATGAGGTCAAAGGTCAAAGGTCAAAAGGTCGAGTAAAAACATTAAAACTTCACCTTTTTTCTTTGTACCTTGGAAATTGTTCAAGGTATCTTCATGGAACATAGTATATTTACATGTACTGACTGGCAGTGTTTAGAGAATTTAGGGTTCATGGGGTCAAAGGTCAGGGGTCAAAGGTCAAGGGCAACACCTCAAAATTTTACTATTTCCCTCTTGTTTATGCAATGCCAGCAGGATTATTATTTTTTTTTTACACTTGGTGTATGCATGTATAACCTAATAGAGATTCTCTGGAAAGTTTTTTTTTTCTTTTGTTTTTGCCTCAAAGGTCAAAAGGTCAAAGATCAAGGGAAAGTGCTGAACTAAGTTTTTCCTCCATATCTCGGAAGTGGCTCAGGTTATCTTGAAACGTACTACATATTTATGCATGTTCTGCCTGACAGTGATTATCTAATGAATTTTAGGGTCAAAGGCCAGATGAAAATGGTAACAATTTACTATTCAATACAGAAATTCCACTTTTTCTCCGTACCTTGAAAATTACTCAATGCATAAAAGTTTGAATGGGTCAAAGTCAAGTTACAGTCCTTAAATCCCAAATACATGCTCTCCTATTCATCCAATTAAACCTAGGTCAAGGAAGGTGAACATTCAACACATTTGTGACAAACTTTTCATTTTAATATTTTGCCAATTTTGTGAAAATGTAATCACACATTGTCCACATGTACTATCTAGACCTATTAGGAGAATCATGCATTATGGCGGAGGCATACCAGTCGCCATAGCGACATTTCTAGTTTGAATTATGTTTGATTGCACCTCATTTTGCAACATGGTCCAGCTGCAGTGCTTTATTTTGTCAAACGTTGACCACATCCTGAAAGCTAAACCAGCTTTAAAAGTAATCAGATGAAACAAACCCATGAGAAGAGGGTTTAGGTGTGGTTGGCAAAGCTCAGTGTTGTTCAGGTAAAAGAAAAAAAAACCTAAAGATTGCATTGTTGTTGTTGTTGTTGTTATTGTTATGGGCACTTTTTATTAAACTTTTTTGAAATAGATTGTTTCACCGGTTGACTTCAATGTGTGGAGTGAAAAAAGGCTAACAGAATGGTAAAAAGTTCCTTCAAAGTCACAGCTAAAATAGAAAAGTGATGAAATTTTTAGGTTACCCATATCTTCAGGAGACAGTCATATCAGGAGCAACCTACTGTAACATTGTGATTTTTTTGCAGTGTGGAAATTTTCTACCAGAAACTAGTGTGAAAATAAAAGCACACAAATATTTTTGCTTGCTATATGTTCAACTAATTAATGTCTCGATTCCATGGAATTAACTAGAAATGTCGCTTTGGCGACTGGTATGCCTCCGCCATAATGCATGATTTTCCCAATAGGTCTAGATAGTACATGTGGACACTGTGTGATTACATTTTCACAAAATTGGCAAAATATTGGAATGACAAGTTTGTCACAAATGTGTTGAATGTTCACCTTCCTTGACGTAGGTTTAATTGGATGAAAAGGAGAGCATGTATCTAGGGATTTAAGGACTTTAACTTGACTTTGACCCATTCATACATTTAGGCATTGAGTAATTTTCAAGGTACAGGTGTGGAGAAAAAGTGCAATTTCTGAATTGAATGTTACCATTTTCATCTGGCCCTTGACCCTAAAATTCATAAGATAATTACTTTCAGGTAGAACATGCATAATATGTACCAAGTTTCAAGGTAACTTGAGCCACTTCCGAGATATGGAGGAAAAAGTTAGTTCAGCACTTTCACTTGATCTTTGACCTTTGAGGCAAAAAGAGAAAAAAAAAAACTTTCCAGAGAATTTCTATTAGGTTACACACGCATACACCAAGTGTAAAAAAATAACCCTGCTGGCATTGCATAAATATGAGGGTAATAGTAATATTTTAAAGTCTTGCACTTGACCTTTGACCCCTGACCTTTGACCCCATGAACCCTACATTCTCTAGATAATCACTTCCAGTCAGTACATGTATATACTATGTTCCATGAAGATACCTTGAACAATTTTTCAAGGCACGGAGAAAAAAAAGAAGTTTTAATATTTTTACTTGACCTTTTGACCTTTGACCTTTGACCTCATGACCCAAACTTTCATCAGAGAATCTTAATTGGGTAATACATGTATACACTAAGTTTCAAGAAAATATCTTCAGGCATTCAATAGATATGGTGGAAATAGTGAAATTTTATGTATTTGACCCTGACCTTTTGACCTTTGACCTTTGACCTCATGACCCAAACTTTCACCAGAGAATCTTAATTGGGTAAAACATGTATACACTAAGTTTCAAGAAAATATCTTCAGGCATTCAATAGATATGGTGGAAATAGTGAAATTTATTGTATTTGACCTTGACCTTTTGACCTTTGACCTTGAGCATGTGCACCCAAAAGTTGATAGGCACAACTTCACCCCCTAATACACATACATGCCAAGTTTCATTAGGATACCTCAACAGGTTTCGATAGTTACCTTGTCCACAAAATTCATTACGGACGGACGGAAGGACGGACGGACGGACGGAAGGACGGACGGATGGACGGACGGACGGAAGGACGGACGGACGGACGGACAACCCGAAAACATAATGCCTCCGGCACCACTTCGTGGCGGAGGCATAAAAACAGGCGAAATTCATCTTGATCGGGCAGGCGTGAAAAATTACTTGCGTGAAATCATCCTCTTTTACCGTATATGTCAATTAGATAAGGTGATGATATTCTAGCCTTACAAGTATCCAATTCATCAGCTAACAAATTTCCACTAAATTTCCTCTTTTGGAATTGAAATTAGAAGGAAAACTGGTGGCTGTCACATAAAGTATTGGTGTATTGCTGTAAAATCAACAGTTCTGAAGTCAAGGAGAGAAAGGGCTGTTGTTGCTGCATCAACTTCCAAACATATGATTTTTATATTTTTGGGTGCAAACAAAAAATATGGAATTGTGAGGTGTTACAACACCTCGACAAATTTACATATGATATGATTGTAATGAATATGGTTATTTGTTAAAAACATATAAAACTTGAAATTCTATGGGTTTATTATTTTAGGTCTCATTTTGATGAATTTTTAACCTTTATGGTGGACTCATTTTACTCGATTAAAGGGAACTGGCAAGATCATTTTATTTATCTGTTTTGCTTTCAAAACACATGCCAATGGAATATCTATAGCATGGTTATGATTTCTGTGAAGAGAAACCATGAAATGATAATAGCATTTATGGAATGTATCGAGCATGTAAATTCCCTTAGCAAATTTTGTTTGTTTGTGCATTTTGTGCGTATACATTCAGAACTAACTGCATTAAAATTATCATGTCCACCATTTCAACAAGAAAAGCACTCTCAACAAGAAAAGCTCAGACCTCCGCCAAGCAGCTTCTTTCCACCGTGGTCTTGCTCTTCCATAGAGATCAGTGATTTCCACCCACTGAAAAATCGCGTGATTTCCAGATATAGAAGCCTTTGTTACGTCATTAACCCTCAGATGCACGGCACGCCTCGCTCCAGCAGAAACTAGAGCACGCACTTTAGTGTGCGCATGAAAACCTCAAAAATGCGCAGCTTGAACTCCCAAGTTCATTGACCCTAACTGGCAAAATACCAAAAATCCTTCATAAAATCCATAAAAATTTCCGGATCACTACCAAAATTAAATCATCCTTTCCTTGTGTCATTCTCAACCTTTCCTGCAGGTTTCATCAAAATCCGTGCAAAACTTTTTGAGTTATTTTGCACATGGACAAACAAACAAACAAACAAACAAACGGTAATGAAAACATAACCTCCTCCCTTGGTGGAGGTAATAATAGTAAAGCAACAGCTGCATGCACACAAGTACAGACACTACATTAGGTATAGACTGTACTATGCTGTCACGTATGCACGCTGCAGTGGTTGTGACTGGATGCATGCAGGGCAAGCTATACATCGCTGTATTTTCATCATTTGCATCAGGTGTCAACATTTGCGTAAAATCCTGCGCAACAGTTGGTAGGAATTTTTTAGATCAAAATAGTTGTGATATATATGCATAATGAGTTATATAGCAATGAAATTAGAAGTAAGATATACTTCCCCATATGACTGCAGAAACTGTCACTTTTTGCTAAAAAATGGAGACAAATGCCGTTATGTATGCAATTAAAGACTAGACAATGCTGACAATAATAAGGTCAATTTACCCGCTTGTGGTACAATAAGGAAATGCATCTTTAGTTTTTGCTTGTCAATTGTGATTTAATGTATCATGTACTATTCTAAATTTGAAGCCTGTCAAGTGCAAGTGTTTTATGGTAGCAAGAGAATACTGTATACGGCATATATTTAGCGAGTCTAAATTTTTGCGAATCAGGACTTCCCAACAATTTTGTGAGTGCTTAAATCCGCGATCGTGGAGTACTGTACTGAATGGAGAAATGTATATGTGTGCATCACATTTATGTAGGGATCAGAGTCATTATTTTCGCGTGTCTGTAATTTCTTGAATAGCACCTGACTCACGAGATATGCGAAAATAAAAACGTCACGAAATATTCGGCGAATACAGTACTCCATAAAGAGGATGGAAAAAGTCAAAGCAAAAGGGAGTGATGTGGCAACCTAGCCCTCATGAACAGGTAATTGTGTTTGTCCTAATAGTCACATGCTGCACCAGTCATTAATTCCTTTGAAGCATGTTTGCGTGAAGAAATTCAAAAGGATCATTTTTTATGCAAATGTGAAAAATACACACACACACACACACACACACACATACAGCTGCATGCTACACAATTAACTATGAAGCCAGACAGAAACATGAAGCATGAAACATGAAACAAGAACTGAGCAGAGATAGATAGAGAGAGGGAGAGAACTCTGTAGGGTGTGGCTCTATACTCTTCTCGTAACCATAATTAATATTCTATCATTAAACCTCACACAATCTAATGTCAATGACCTGTGCATGGTACAAAGGCTTTTTACAGCTGTTGGCACACTGCCAAACTTGCGATTCAACCAGTTTTCAACGAGGAATCCCTATCAATGAAGCATGATTACGTTTGGAAGTAAATCCGGTGGACGGAGAAAACCAACAAATTTCTGGCCTTTTGCTTAATTTTCGGAGAAGCCACGTTAAGTGTGTCGCTTCTGCGAAGCCTGGACTGTCATTATGAAGTCTTTGAACTCAGTACACATCAAGCTTTATGGTGGTTTATTACAACAGAATCTGTAATGGGGGCTGCATGACAACCCCACGTGGGTGGATGTTGTCCTCTAAATATTCTGTCGGTGCATGCCCACAGGATATGTCTGCTTCTGAATCCCAATGGATGGCGTTTTGTCGCCGAAACTTACTCTGCAAAGGCATTTTTGGACAGGAAGGGGAATGCGAATGCCTTTCAGAGGTCACCCAGTACTTATCCCTCACCCATTCATGGTCATGAGGAAAATTTCACTTTTTTTTTAAAATTTACTTATTTTTTGGTAAGTTTATGCCCCTTTCATGCTTGGTAAAATTCACCCAAGATTACCCAAGAACTGTCAGGTGAAGGTGTAGCATAAGAGGCATCATGGGTAAATTCTCGGGTAAAATGACATATGACTTTTCAGAAATCTAACCCTCAAACAGTCCCTGGTAAACTTGCGAGTGTCCGTGAGAACTCTCCGTCAAAAGTCTAGCATGAAAGGCGTCACGGTGAAACTCTCGGGTGAAAGTGAAGGTCATCACAACACCAATGTCTTGTGGGCCATTTCGCACATGCGCCATAATGCGTACTGGCACCGCAGGAGAGCGGGTGTAGAGAAATCCAAGCAGGAGCTTATTCGCTAGTATGAAAGACATTTTTCCTCTTGGGTTTCTCTGTTGAATCTCCTGGGTGATCACTTGAGTGACTAGTCTGATAGGGGCATTACCATGTACCGTATACGCCAAATATTTTGTGAGGTTTTTATTCTTGCTGATTTTGCAAGTCAGGTCTATTCGCGAAATTACAGAAACGCGAAAATAGTGACTCTGATCCTGATATGAATGTGACGCAGACCTATACATTTCTCAGCACAGTACTCCATGATTGCAAATTTAACCACTCGCAAAATTGTCGGAAAGTCCCGATTCGCGAAATTTAGACTCATTAAATACATGGTGTATACAGCATTGCTCAGGCACCACCCAGAGTTTGCCCTGTTCTTCTGAGGTTTCCAGGAGGTTTAATGATGATGATGATGATGGTAGGTTGTATTTACTGGAGGGAGCCTCTGTAGCATCATCGCTGCTCTTCTTCCTGAGGGCCTTGACATTTTCGCTATAGACCAATATCAAGTGCTCATTTATACACCTTGGTCATATGGGACAATGTCCCAGGACATACAGTTGTACACCACTTAGGCAGGACTTGAACCTAGAACTTGCCACTCTTGAGTCTCTGGCCCAATGTGTTGACTTTGGCAAACATTTCGCATCTCATATTACATCTTAAGATAAAGCATAAATTTTAATCAACCTTATATTTGACTTGAGCTTTTGATACATTTGATGACCCAGTGTGATTTCCATTGTGTGTGTGTGTGTGTGTTTGTGTTCTTGCATGTGACTACGGTCTCAAAACTTGTCTCTGATGATCTTTCCATACAATGGAGATTGAATTCAAGTAATTTCCCTTCAGAAAAAAAAAGGAAGCAAAGAAACTCCACATGTCTATGCAGTAAGCATTCAATCAGTTTCTCACTAGAAATGTGACTCATGGCTGTCATCATGGGATGACATGTATGAATTTTCATATTTTACTACCATCCATATTAATCCCACGCTAATGGTTTCCTAGGAAATGAACACTTCCAGATACGCAGAGCGACTATCAATATTTGAGGATACACTTCAGAGAAATTCAGCATTACATAACCAATAACGAGGTCACCAATACGTGGGCAGGCTTTGCCCTTTTTCATTCTTATAGCTCACATCTGGATCGCAGCATTCTCGGAAGTCAATTTGCCAGGATGCCCCGTCACCCATTTTCATTATTAATTACCCAAGATGGGTGAACAGAGGTGGTTTTATCGCTGCTACTCTCTTGTAATTTCAGAGAAACTGGAATTGCAGTAAGTTAAAAGAATCAATTTTTAAAAAATGATGAATGAAAATGACTACATCATGCATGTAAGTGTTGTTCATCAGTGCCATGCAAGGTTCCCAACGATTGTGTAGGGTGGTTACTGTATGTTGACTTCCAATGTTGATTTGATTGTTTTATTGGCATTTAGTTTGTGCAGAGGATGTGATGCACACACATCAAGAGAAGAATGATTTACATTATGTAGCAATTGTTTGTTTTTTTCATCCCCATATAAACATGCCACTGTAACAATCACTTTGTAAGAGTAGACCCTCTTTTAAAGGAAAATTCAACAGTTAATCCAAATTTCCACTCTAGAATAAAAGGGTAATGGCTGAAATCATGCACTTGAGATTCTGACAATCAAATCTGCCATTTTTAGTATGATATATGGTTGAGATTTGGAAAGCTTTCAGAAAAAATAGTATGGCCCTGCAGATCAGCACCATAATTCTGATGTGGAACATGTAGTAGGTAAATCATTCTTTATTGTGAGATCAATTCATTGATCAGGTCTCTAAAATACTGTTATTGTTGTTAAGTCTTTGAAATCATTTGAAATCTACAGGATGTATCAGAAGTAACGCATCTCTCTCTCTCTCGCCCATTTCGTGATCATAACTAATGAGTGGAAGCTGTAACTGTGGAATCCCTGCCCCAAATTACCAGCAACTACCATCACCATCCTCGCCATTAAATTAGTTGCTTGGTGCTAAAACTAAATGGTATGGACAGCTAATGGCCCTAAAGAGGCTCTAAGCTGCGTCTAAACCATTAGAAAAGGAAAAAATTTAAGGAAAATTCCCCCTGCGAGTCCAAGTGCTCAAGTTCCAAGTGCGGCACTATGCCTCTGGCTAATTAGTTGCCCGTGTCATTAATGTCATTACCGTGACCGATGCTGGTTTATACCAATTACTGACCGACGGAGATTTAATCAGAGGTTACTATCAAGCTTGACTCAGCCAGTGCAATTTCTTTTTAAAAGAGGGATCAACAGTTTCGTTTGTGCAAATGGCCAGCATAATTAAGGGGGACTCATTTTTTCCCCCCTCTTGTCTCGGTCCTTGTGGAAAGAGAGGGATCTAAAATGGGTCTGTAATGTGGCATAAAAGCCTGGGTCTTAATTGAATCTCACAGGATGGGCTGGTATAGCTCATTTTGGTTTTAGTGTGTACATCAGTCTTAATTTGCCCAAACCCTGCTGGGGAAGGTGAATCATGCCTGCGTTAGCAGCTGGTCCATTCAGGTCTGAATTGTTTGCACTAAAAATTGAATTGCTCCTCATACCTGCTGTTGCTTGGATGCCTTGCATAATTGACTTAAAGCTTTACTGTGTCGTGTTTTGGTCTTCTTCCATACTGATAGAAACATCATAGAAGTACATTATAATGACCAGCCACCCATTCAGTGTTTCAGAGTGAAAAGATTTCTCCATTGCAACTGATGGGCAAATTGCCGTACATCGATGTAAAGTTGTCAATCAGTTGCAGTGAAAACAACACGGTGGAAGAATTTTATGAATTTAAAGACCTCAATCACAAATGTGATGTATTGAAAAGGAGAGTGGATTTTTAAGGAGGGTACTGACCATTCAAGTGGTCAGGAGGTCAGCCCAGAACAGCCTCCACCGCTGTAGAAGTGTAACATCATTTGCACAGTTTTCAATCTTATACCCCTTTCAGTAACTCATGCATTTTTGGCCACCTCCTGGCTCAAGCTAAATTGGCCTGCACCAAGCAGTAAAAATTACGTTCAGTAGCTATAGCAAAGCCCCGCTACTTTTACAATGACCCATTCATGAACTTGGCCATGGTAACTGAACACGGCCAGGCCTGAGACTGGTCCGTGCCTGATGCCAGCTTACAGCAGTGCCAAAATAGCCTGAGCCTGGCGCGTGCCTCTTTGGCCCGACCCATTCATAAACTCAAAATGTTGCGACTTAGCTCGGGCCTGGCCCGACTTAATCAGAAAGGATTAATGTTCTCCTTGACATTGTGCAAAATACTTGATGAGAGTTGGTTGCATCTTCTTATTCTTCTTCCCTTAATAAGCAAAGGAAGACAATATTTATACACAAATTATTCATACATACTCACATGCATACACACTTACTTGCATGCATAATACACACTGTAAAAGAGGATATTTTCGCATGAGTAATTTTTTGTGCTCGACCAGGTAGGATGAGTTTTGCTTGTTTTTAATTCCGCCCAATTATTACATCAACTACAGAGACATATTGCACGCAAAAATACTTGTGTGCTTTTATTTTCGCACTAGTTTCTGATTGTGCAAAAAGCACAAAATTTCAACACTGCGAAATTTCCACTTTTACAATACATACATTTCCAATTAGAGGAGTAAAGAATGGGAAGGGTGTAATACTTGTAATAGTAGACCACTCAACATTTGATAGTGTGAATAATTCAGACAATACAGAAATGGATGTAGGAAGAAGGAAATCTGAGCCCAGATTAACACACAAGACTCTAAAACTGTTATTATCTCTTGTATCAAAGATCTGCGCAGGAGTGGCTGACTGGAGAGCAGATCTATGATGAATGTATTCATCCACAAATGCCATCAAATTTCAGCCAGGCCCAAGCTTTGATGTTAATTGTTGTGCTGCAGAAGAGGAATGACAAATTACATTTCTGTTTTTAATCAAGTTTGCCTATTGATTGGTCCTCTATCGTTTCTGATGAAAAGGAAAGAGAAAATAAAAGGGGAGTAGATAAAAAGCTCAGAAGAAGATTTAAAGAGGCAAAAATAAAAAAGGGAAAAAGAATAGCTGTTCATGAAATGTTCTATGCATCACGCCCCAATTGTTTTTGTGGCATGATTAGAAATGTTTCCTTGAAATGACGTCAGAACCATCTCATCAATGGAAGAAATTAATTGATGTGCTGGAGCGGCATCTCGGAATGCGCTGACATGTTTGCAGTTTAATAAAGCTGGTGATTCTGTGGATTTAAAAAAAAAAGCCCTGCTGGCAGTATTACCTCTGCCAAGGAGGTTATGTTTTTGTCAGTGTTGGTTTGTCTGTCTGTTTGCAAAATAACTCAAAAAGTTGTGAACGGATTTGGATAAAACTGACAGGGAAAGTCGATAATAAAACAAGAAACAGATGGTTACACTTTGGTAGTGATCTGGGATTTTTGTTGTTGTTGACATTTTGGAAGGATTCTTTACTTTTGGCAAAAAAGGGTTTACGAACGTGAGAGTTCAAGCTGCATATATTTGAGGTTTGCATTTTTGCACTAAGTGCACGCTCTGCTCAAGGCGCAGCAGGATAAGCTATCAATACAGTAGTCTTCACATAATTGGGTACCGCTTAATTGAATGCCTACTCCATGTATTTGACGTACAAAGTGAACAGACAGTTCTGATGTGTGTTATGTTTATTGGGTAGACATTTCTATTAAATGGGTAGAAATTTTCCATACAATAAGAAATTGTGAGGTGCTGAAAGGCGATGAAGCACTATGGTTTGCATTTTAACTTCTTATTTTATTATTACTTTTTTTTTGCACATTTAAATTTTCAGTCAGATGTTTTTTTTTAGGAAACTACTGGTACCCGGTATGTGAATGAAAAAAAAAAATGGAATTAATAACAACCTTTTTCAGAAGCGTAACCTTTTGAAACTGCACACTGTTATTCTGTTGTTTTGTTTTATTGTCAGGGCAAATGCTCGCTCCTAGCTCACCAATTTTTGGGGTCATGTGACATCCACTCTCAGCGCAGGGAATCTTCCACCCTTAGTTGCTGCACTCAAAGACAGCTGCAAGTTGTGCATGCACACTGCTTACCCTGAAAAACCTGAATATATTCCTGTTTTACTTGAGCATGCACATTTTTTTTTTTGTCAAAAAAACAGAAAATTTCATGTGTTTTTTTTTTTAAAGGCAGTGTAAATGTTGCTATGACAGCTGGAAAGGGGGCAACAGCATAATCATCGCATTCTGAGAAATACCTACAAACAACTGTCATGCCTGCAGGGTATATTTATCACATAACCACTGAATCATTCATAACCACAGCAGAGATTCTGTGAAATTGACTTTTTACATCTTTACGTCAGCTGTCAGAAAGGTGTTATTTTTTATACATGCTAAAGGCTTCGTATTCACATATCATCTCCATCTTTACCTTCATAATTAGAAGTGGAAAAATGACATTGAAAATGTAGTCTATCAGATATTAAACAAAACTTTCTGTTAGTTTGGTGAGGAAAAACAAAGTTCTTCCTTGATACTCTACCAAGTTGTCTGAATGCTTAAGACATTTTCCTTTATATTCAGATAAGCAGAGAAAGGTAGGCAATGGGCTGTGATTTTGAATCTTTAATTATCATTTTCCTCTAGTGTTCTGAAGATAAAATATTATTTGAGTTTCCGGATGTAGCAGGATGCTGCAAAATGTACATGGATTATCTCAAATAGCCTGAATTACCGAGACATGTCAATTGTTATTAATGTAAAATGTTGAAAAGGGTTGTTGTTTTTTTCTCATGTTCCACAATCAGGCAAATAAGGATATTAATTTTCATGAGGACTCCCACACATTGTCATCAATAATTTGTGTATTCCCCTACACTCATTCATGAAAATTGCACACACCCTGTCATACATGTCTCATCTTCTCATTTATAATGATTGCTCCCACACAGAGTCATACAAAATCCCACCCACTCATTCATAAATATTGCATTTCCCTCGATGTATTTCATGCAAGATTTTAACTTCAAAATACAAAAAACATTAAAAAAACACAAAATACGATGGCCTTACTCATTAATTTTTTATGAAACATGTCTACTGTTTTGATAAACCAGTAAACATTTCTTCCACCAACAAAAGACAAGTAGATTAATTGGATTAGAGAAGACTCCCTTTACAGAAGTTTTGAATATACTCAAGTGAGTTTTTTTTTTTTCTTTATGTACCCCTGTAAAACCAGAAATGTTCACATGCATTTGAATTTCCGAATTTTGCAAGAGCAATGATTTGCATAATCAATATGCATGTGAAAGTTCTTGTCTGCACTTTATTGGATGAATGCCTGTAGCAATTCACAAAAAATTTCATGCCACAAAAAAGGCGGTCGACTCCAAGTAAATTCATCTGTTTCATCGAATTGTCATTTCAGATTTGACTGTCTCTGACTTGAATTCACAAAGGTGGTTAAATCCAATCCATGGTTTAAAGTTAGTCCATGGACTGAAAGAGGCATGAAAAGTGGGGTGATGTTAATTTTTCTGAAGATTCATTAATCTGAAAATGAAATAAGGTTTATTATTCCAAAGGTTCGTTATTCCAAAACACACAAATTTCCTTTGCCTAGATGTTTGTTAAAGGGGAAGGCTAGTAACTGATCAGTGGGAATCAGTGGAAATGCTGGGAGATGATTGTTCCAATCCTTATGGGATTCATTCAAGAGTACATTGTATATCTATTGTTGTGTGAAAGTTATTTGCTTCAGAATGGTCTCATATTCAAGTAATGTGCAGTTTAATGCCCCGTCACTGACCAGGGACGCTTACCTGGAAACATTAACCCGTTGAGGACGAGTCCCGAGTATACTCGGGCAGGTGTCTATGGAAAATGCGTGTTGTAGCAAAATCAAACCGTCCTCAATGAGTTAAACTGCACATTACTTGAATATGAGACCATTCTGAAGCAAATAATTTTCACACAACAATAGATATATAATGTACTCTTGAATGAATCCCATAAGGACTGGAATAATCATCTCCCAGCATTTCCACTGATTCCCACTGATCAGTTACTAGCCTTCCCCTTTAATCCAAATGTGGGAGAAAATTTGCTAATCTGAACATTTGTGCTGCTATTCCAAATACTTATCATTTTGAAGGTCCGAATTTCAAAAAATGAATTAAGTTCATCATTCCAAAGGTTCATTAATCCGACAATGAAATAATGTCTATTATTCCAAGGGTTTGTTAATCAAAAAAAAAAAGAATAAAAATTACACATCTGAAAGTGTGTTAGTCCAATAATGAAACCTATTTCATTTTCGGAATTACGAACCTTCAGAATAATGAACCATCGGAATAACGAACTGTAACCAAAATATGTATGTATGTATACCTTGCATGTGTATGTGACAGTATACATTGATTCATCACCTCTGCCAAGGGAGGAGGTTATGTTTTCATAACCATTTGTTTGTTGTTTGTTGGTTTGTTTGTCTGTGTGCAAAATAACTCAAAAATTTGTGCATGGATTTGGATGAAACTTGCAGGAAAGGTTGAGAATGACACAAGGAACAGATGTTTAAATTTTAGTAGTAATCTAGAAATTTTTATGGATGTTGTGAAAGATTTTCAATATTTTGGCAGGTAGGGTCAATGAACTTGGGAGTTCAAGCTGCGCATTTTTGAGGTTTTCGCGCACTAAAGTGCTTGCTCTAGTTTCTGCTAGGGTGAGGTGTGCTGTGCAGCTGAGGTTTGATGACGTATCAACAGGCTTCTACATTGGCAAATCGGGCAATTTTCAGGAGGCATAGGCCTATGTATGGGTGGAAATCACTGATATCTATGGAAGAACAAGATCAGTGGTGGAAAGTAGATCTGTGCTCTCAGAGTGCTTCTCTTGTTATTGGATGTGTCTTGGCAATGTAATGTGCTGTGGAGACAGTCACTGCCAGCAAACTTTGCTTTTATAATCCATCAACTATACTCAAACTACTTCTGTGAAATTCTGACTCATATATTTATATGTATATATAAATGTGTATCTTAATGATTACCAGTGGTGTAATGAAACAGGATGTGACTGCAGTAAATCAACAATCGGTTTTGAGCAAAGACAATCAATTGGTTCTCACCATTCTCTAATTACATTCTATCTCTCTTTTTTTTTTCTTCCTTTACGTCAGTGCTTCCTGTTTTGGTTTTTACAGCTAAGTTCCAAATAGGTGTGTTTATTTGCCTTTGCTTTTATGGTAGAAAAAAAGAAGAAGAAAGAAAATCAAGCATTCACTGACAGTTTACTTACTTATCTACTACCACAAGTCCCCTTCTGTAGTCATTGTTTATCAAGAAGTGCCTGCATACAGCTAGTAGCTTTTTGTATTTGAATATCTTAAGGTGATCAAATAGTTTTGGTTGAGACCTAACTTCAAGTTTCTGTCCTTTTTTGGTGAGATGATGAGAAAGATGAAAAAGCATGTAATTTCAAGAGGAATTCAATGTTTATGTGATGAAAATCGGTTTTGAGATGGCTGAGATATCCTAAGAGGGT